>VZRH01002680.1:554128-635371 GCA_013397555.1 Urocynchramus pylzowi | reverse complement strand
TTCCTTCCTTCCTTTCTTCCTTCCTTCCTTCCTTCCTTCCTTCCCTTCCTTTCCTTCCTTCCTTCCATCAGAAATTACTTTTAATGTTTCCTATTCTTGTAAAAAACATAATTCCTGCCCCTGCCCCATCCCCCTTTCCCCAGCAGTTAAGCATGATTTCAGAGAATCAGTTGACAATTTATTGAGTATGGAATAACTGTTTCACTCCAGCAATAGAAGGGATGGAGACTGGGGAAAGGAGTAGAAACACTTCTGCTTCTCTGCAGAACAGAAAGGGCCATTCCACAGAACAGCTCTTAAAAAGTGAATACAGCAGAGAAAAAATAATTTTAGGCCCTTGTCTATATAGTCAGCAACAGCAGCAGCAAACCCTGATGCACATTTCTTCTCTCAGAAGAGAGAGTTCAGGTATTCAGTTCCACTCATTAAAAAAAAAAAAAAAAAAAAAATCCTTCCTACTAAATCTATAAAAAGGTAAAGTGTTCGTTGTTTCAGTATTTGACATCAAACCTGATCTAACATCTCTTACGTAGCTCATATATTCTCAATGGAAATGGTCTTTAATAGCTTACACAACAGATTTTTAAAAACCCCAAATACCACCATCCTCCCTTTCCCCTCCCCTCCCCACCATCCACTCAAAAACCAAAACACCATGCAAAAGACATTTAAAAAAATATACCAGGTTTTGCAAACAAGGAGGGGGAAAATTGTAAAAGTCTATTTGTGGCATTTTGTGACTCCATTTCACCTTATCACTCTTCACTCTTTAGCTGTTTCTTATCTCTTAGGTAAGGCTGTTATGCAAATACATCATTTCTCAAAATAGTTTGACACTTCCAACTCTTCCTTTTTGCCCTGCAAATAGTTATTTGGTTTTTTTCTGTGATATTTTAAATTGCACACCCTTTAGGTATAAAATGGTAGCTTCTTATTCTGATCTGTGAAGAGATACTAGAATGTTAAAGTTTCTTAAGGGGAAAAAAATTCGTCAAAAAAATTAGCCTTTCAGTCAGATTTGCCTGTGATCTCTGCACTTTTGCCATAGACACAGCAGCAATTTATATACAAAAGTGCAATTTAGATGGTCTTATTAGTGGCTGGAAATGACATTTAAATTGCATCTGTTAACCCAGTTTTCATCTAGGTACAAAAACATTTCCTTTTGTATAATAATGAAAGGGACTCCATTTGTATTAAATTAGTGCAATCTCTTGACAATAAGAACTGTCACATTTATCCAATTTGTTTTGGAACTGGCCATGGATACAGATTCACTGCTAAGTTCAATGATGATGTGAAAATAGTTTGTAAATTACTGAGACATACTGAGTGGAGCAGACACATGACATGATTTTTTTTAAATGAATGCTTGTGAAAATCCTTTTTCTTGCCTTGATCTGCAGGTTATGGCTATAGAGCAATTAAAGAAAGTAGTTATGGCAGTTCTGCTAAACTACTTCAGAGATTTACTGCTTCTAGATAATTTTGATCAATATGACCAAGCTCACAAAGTTGTATTAACACAGCTGAGAAGACAAAGCACAGATCAGAAGAACAAGAATTCACCCTTAAAAGACAAGGTGGAACCATGACCTTTAATAATTAAATTTTTTATGTTCTTGGATTCTTTTATAACCAGCTCAGTCTTTTACTGCTGAACACAATTACTAAGCTTGAATGTTTATGTCAAGCTCCTTCTGAAGGGATGCACAGCACTCTGGGATATCAGCCACTCCTCCAATCTTTGTGTTATCAGTGTTATGAGTGACTAATAATTCATGCTGGAATAAAATATTGTTTTATATATTAGAAATAACAAACCACTGCACTGGGGAAGGTAAAACCACAGGGAAAGAAATTCCAAGTGTCTGCACCCGAGCTGATGGCAGTTTCAGTCCTTTGTTGCCAAAAACCTGCAGCTGGGTATCGGGCAGCTACTCCTTTCACAAAAGAGTAGCCATAGCTAGAGGGGGTATTATTAACATTTGAACACTCAGGGACAGACTAAAGTATGGTGTAACAGAAACTGTTAAGATGAGTGGAGGGATACACATTAACATTTTAACAAGAAGCCAGCTTGGCCCAGGAGAACGCCCATCACCGCTGATCTGCCACGAGGACCCCTGGTGCAGATGGGCGACTGAGATCATCCTGCTGATAGCCAAGAGCCATACCAAGTTCCCGTAACTTAGAAAATACCATCCATCGCTCCTCGGAAGAGACGTTTCAGCAGGAGAGACACTGAAAGGAGTCCAATATGAATATGAGAAGAAACTGAAGGAAACCTACATGAATATGGAGGACACCATGGAAAGACACAGAACTGAGCCTGAGGGCTAAAACAGGGTATAAAACTCTGCTCCAACATGTCATATTTGTGAACGGGGTGGCTTGGTGCGAGAGAGACCAGGCTTTACGTTCACCCAGCTTCGATCCCCGGGCTCGAGGCTGCTTCTCGGTCGGTTGGTTTTCTGATTTGTAATTGATTGATAATAAATCAAAATTTTGTTAACTATTAATTGGCTTGCAGAAAAAACTTATTTATAACATCAGCAAACTTGCTAAAGGGGCACTCTACCCCTTCATCAGTCATTGATAAATAAGCTAAACAATACTGGGACCAGTATTGAACTTCAGAGGACACCACCAGGTACATGCCTCCAACTAGACCCTGTGCCACTGACCACAACCCTCTGGGATCTGCTGTTCAGCCATTTGTCCATCCACCTCCCTGCCCACTCATCCAGTCCACACTTCCTGAGTTTGCTTATGAGCATGTTGTGAAAGATAATGTTGAAAGCCTTGCTGAAGTTGAGGTTGACAATATCTATTGCTCTCCCCTCATCCATCCAGGCAGTTGATTAATCATAGAAGCAATCAGGATGGTCAAGCATGATTTATCTTTAGTGAATCCATGCTGGCTATTCCTGATCATCTTGCCTTCCATGTGGATAGAGATAGCCTCAAGAATGAGGCACTCCTTCAACTTTCCAGGGATCGAGGTGAAGGTGACTGGCTGGTAGTTCCCTGGGTCCTTCTTTTTGCCCTTTTTGAAGACTGGGGTGGCATTTCCAGTCCCCAGTCACCTCTCCTGATTACCATCACCTTTTAAAGATGGTCATAGCCTACCTACGGTGTTTACCAGCTCTCTCAGCACTCATGAATTCATCTTGTCAGGGCCCATGGACTTCTGGATGCCAAGTTACCCAGATTCTCCTTGACCAAGGAAAAGTTTTCCTTCTGACTGATTCCTTTATCCTGGTCTCCTAGGTCAGTGATTCCTAAGGGCTGTCTTGTCAGTGAAGATCAATGCAAAGAGAGCATTCAGTAACCATTTTCTCTGTGTACTATGTTACCAGAGTCCTCCCTCCATTTAGTAATGGCCCACATTATCCTTAGTTTGCCTTTTGTTACTGATGTATTTGATAAGCCCTTCTTGTTGTCTTTGACATCCTTGCCCAGATTTAAATCCAGATTAAATTAAATTTGCCTTCCTTTCTACTTACTCTGATAACCTCTCTATATGCATTCCAAGTGGCCTGGCCCTGCTTCCATCTCCTGTGTATTTCCTGCTTACACAGGAGTAATAGCAAGAATTCTTTTTTCATCCATGCAGGTCTTTTCCCCCCGCTTTACTTTATTTCTTGTTCATCAGGATGCAGCACTCTTGAGTCTAGAGGAAGTAATCCTTGAATTTCAGCCAGCTCTTTTGGACAATCCTTAGGTACTTCAGTAAAAATAAGCTAAATTAACAGTTGAAGAACAGGTCAGACCATCTTTGTTTCAGTTTACAAACAAATGTTGGTAGTCTATAGAGCTGGGTTAGTTTGGTCTCTCTGTGCCTTATTTTAGTATTTTCCTCCTCTCCCCCTGCCAAGTTTTCAGAGCAGGTGAAAAATCTGGTTCACACTGTGCCATCTCTTTAACTCACCTTTTTCCTCTCTACTATTTGTATCTCTCCCTTGCACCTCTACAAGCCAAATACCTGCTGGAAAGCAGAAACTAGAAGGAATATCTATTTCAGCATTGCAAGTTTTCAGCATGCTACAAATGAGCCAAGGAGTACCTGATGCTGAGCCTCAGAAATTATTACCTCCAAGCTCTACATCTCACAGCATCTCTGTATTATCTCATGGCAGAATTGTAGCAAAATTGTATCATCTTGGGCAAATCCAATCCAAAACAAGTAGAGAACTTCATTATAATATGCTAGAAAATCAAAAGGTAAGAACACTCATCCCTCCAAAAATCAGTGAGAATTCATCAGGATGCAGCATTCTTGAGTCTGCTGATCTTTTCACCCAAAGAAAATTAATTTCCCTTCATTTAGTTTTGAAATGTTGTTGTTAAAATATCAACTTTATTTTCCCTCCAACTATTATTTATTACCCATGGCAACATAAGCTAAGTCTCATTCATAATAGATAGAAGCCTATGAAAGAGAATTTAGTGGCTTTTAGTTTCATTTTTAAAACTAAAATTATTATTAAAAAGGCATAACGACTTGTTGAATAGATAACTCAAAATTATGAACTGGCATGTTACTCTAAACAAATCAGCACAGCTATTATCCTCACTGAACACAATAATAAATAATAGATAATGGGTAATATAAGCCTGAAAACTATCCAAACCTGGCAAGTGATAGTTTCCCGACAGAAAAAGTTCTTGCCTAATGTAAAATGTAACTTGAAGACAATCAAGGAAAACCAGATAACTTCTAATAAAACTTCTTGGAAATTGAAAAATCCTGATAAAGAAGGATCAGAAAGATGCATTCATGGGATAAAGAAAATGCTTAAGAAATTATGGTGTGTAGAGCAGACATATGTGGAAAATACATTAGTCTGCAAAGAGGCAGACTTAGGAAATCAGAGAGCATGCTTCTAAGAGTATTGGCAGTAAACCAAGATATTTAAAGAAACAAAACAAAAAGAAAAGGATGAAAAATTAAGAAAAGGGAATACTGAAGTTTGAAAAATACCAAAATTAATAATAAATCTGAATAAAATTACCTGAAAGTTGTATTCTGAGATGCAATGACCATATTCTGCTAATATTGCTATAGATACATCAAGATCTATGAGGACTTCAAGAGGTATGGATGTGGTACTGTCAGAAGTGCTGGAATATTTTTGCTAACTGGAAAGAGCTGCCTGTCATCGTAAGAGCAAACACTATCAGATATCTTCAAGTTTGGACCTGGCATACTTCAATTCTTCTGATGTTCATCCCTAAGCCACCTCTACCACACAAGGATTGTTATTAAGTTGGTTAGTGTTCCAAGAATTTAATAGAAAGGGTAATTTACAAAAGATTAGGTTATCTTGTACAGAAATTCTATTGGACAGAGCACTGTTTCTAGTCTTATAAGCAGTGAAATGCTATGTCAAGTTCATATAATTTTTTCAGTCACTCCTAACCAGCTAGAAGCTGAGGAATTTAGTCACAAGGCCTTCAGATCCAAAATGCAAACTGAAAGAACTCAGGAAATATGTATACTACATGTGAGGGAGAGAGAGGGATATAAGCCCAGGCCCCCACTGTTAAGTAACTAGAAACAGCAAAACATCTATCCAAAGAACATTAAATTGAAATCCAAGAAGATAAATAAAAGCAAGAAACCTCCAGTAAATCAGCTCTTCTTTTTCTCCTCAACTTTTAAACCATTTCAATACTTGTCAACTGACTGGCATTGTGTGTTCTCAAATGTATGTATAAAGTTACAAATTTATAATAAAATTCAGAGGGGAAAGGGAAATAAGCAATGTCTATGCTCATTGCATAGAGATAGGCTCCTGCTTGTGAACTAGTTTTACAATTTTCTTCACAAATGGCTTAGAAACAGACACAGTTCTGCAGAAGCATTTATTTGAAAGGATACTCTGTGGCAATGCCAGTTCTATTTTAACATTCATTTCTTGACTGATGTGCCCACTTAAAAAGTAATCTCAGAAAAATGTTGAGATATTATGAAAGAAATCAAACTATTCATACAGTCATGTTGTGAAACCTGATAATGGAATGTCATTAATAAATATCAGAACAGCAGAAGAGTGGAAGTCTGAGTGTTCAGCCAGTCAGAGGATGAACAGCTGCTAAGTCACAAATAATGTTTTAGCTTAGTCAGAACCAGAGGAGGTCCCAATATCCTTCTTCAGTTTAATTTGCATTCAGTGAGCACCACCACATTCACATTACAAAGCACAGTCTAGACATTTTTTGGGAATTAAATGCACTTTAGAAGATTTATGCTTTACCTTTATCTAAAATTTGTGTTCATAAAGCAATGTTGCAGGAATCATCTGGCTTGTTAGGGAACAGTTTAAAACCAACAGCATGCCTCTTAGTTTCTCCTATCAACATTTAAGCAAAAGTCCCCAAATTAGATTCATCAGACTTGTGAATATCACTACTTTGTGATCTATACAGAAGGAAAATAAAGGCATAAATAAATCCAAAATATTTCTATTATTCAAACTCCTGTTTATTCCTAACAAACATGCCAAGAGGTGTTCCAAATTATGCAGATGGAAATATACTTAGTGTGTTAAAGTTTAGGACTTGTGGACTTGATCAGAAAGAAATGAAACATTATAGCTATATGAAAGGAAAATTGCTTCATGTTGTCTAGAACTAAAGCACAACTACCTACATTGAAGCATCTATTATACATACAAAATCCACAAACAAGTAAAATATGGTCTATGACCTATTCAATCTCTTTCCCTTGTTCTTCATGAAAATATTATCTTTATTTTTTCAAAAATAAAAATGTAAAAAATATATACGTAGTATGAACAAAGATGTACAAAAGAAACTTGAATAAAGCAACAGACCCTCCAGAAGTTAAGAGCCCAAGAGTCTTGGGACTACATTGTTCTGTTGTTAGTGACATTGTTCTGATGTGATTTTAAGAATAAAAAAGAAACCTTGTGAATAAAACCTTCAGTTCAGTAGGTTCTTTTGTACCAACCCTTGTACCCAGCCATGTAAACAGTGAGGATAAAAAGCATATTGATTTGCATTTCTTCAGCATATAGTCTAAAACCAAAAGCAGATTATATGGTGAATAATACAGTACTTACTGATACTGCTATGACAAAATTTTAACAAAAGACTCTTTTAGAACTATTGTTGAAATACAAACGCCATGTACTATCCCATCCAGTAAGAAAGTTTTCTTCTTTAATTTAGGACAGATGACAAATTTTATCTTTTGTAATCTAACATTCCCAACTACTTTTTTTCTGAACAGAAATGTATTTGTCTTCTCTCTTTTGTTGATCAAACTCAGAACACCTGGTGTCCAAATTGGTAATTTGCCTTCATTAACACCCCATGCATTTTCTAATGATCCACTTGCAAATCTCAAGGATTTACAGCTTGTACAATTAACATGCTTTAATTTTCACACCTCCCTGCTGTTCAAATCTAAGCAAACATTTTTGCCAGTGTGGAACTCCCCCTTCTTATATGTGAGTTACAGGTCACATATTTGTACATCATTCAGACACTGTATAACAGGAAAGGAAAAAATAATCTTGTCTCTGATTAAGTATAATCAAATGCTTTTTCCCATTTAGCTCATGAGCTGGGGCTTTCATATAACAAAAAGCAAGATGAAGGAGCACCATCTGGAAAAGTGTTATTTATATTTTCTGCAAAGCCAGTTTTATATATTCCTTCACCACCTCCTATTAAAGAAAAATGACACTTTGAAGTGTGCTTTGTTTACAAACAGTAAAAGTTCATAGCTCAAATGATACATATTCAATGTACAGTTGTCTAACCTTTTCAGCTTCCTGGAATGTTTCTTCATTCTCTGACTGTAGTAGAATTTGTCCCATTTCATTCTCTCCACTTTCCTTTCAGAAGACTCTATGTGTGCTCAGTTATTTCTTGATTTGAACAGTTCTAGTTGTCATCACTATCCATCTAATATGGATTTGTGGTCATGTGAATTACATCAGAAACTTAGTGGGTGACATGAGCTTATTTACTGATGTGCCCTTTTCCTATCATGGAATTCCTCCAGACTGAAGATCTTTCTTACTGTAGTAACCTAAGCTACCTCCACCAAAAGGTACATAAAACCCACTTAAAATTAAAGTTGTATGGCTTGTTTCTGATTACCCTAATTTAATTTTGTTTTCAGAATTTCAACATCTCAACTTTATGAAAAATGATCCTGGAACTTTGTTTGATGCCAAGAACTATTAAAATTTGAGAAGTCAAAAACACTAGAAGAGATTTTTATTCCACTGCTTAAATCATATGATAGTCTATGACCTTTAGCCTTCTCATTATACCACTTTATTCTACTGACCATAACAAACTTCTAAGTATTGCTTTATCAATAAATCCTCACAACTTGCAAAGCACATTCAGTATTATAATAACACAAAAATATATTCTCATCTCATAATATGGAATTTAGATCAATTTAGACCCACAGCAGAGCTCCCTTTAAGCAGGCACCAGTAGTGCTGTTATGGTACTGTTAAATGCTTACTGGAAAAAGAAATGAGGGAGAACTCCATACCTGGCTGCATCTTCAGAGGAATGCTGAAATGCCTGCTTGCCCAAACATGCCATAGACAAACACAACTTTCAGATATAAAGCCTACAAGTATGTGCAGAAGCTGTAAATTGTAGAATATGCTTATCTTTATAAGGACACTATACCCAGCAAATTTCAATTAGGTGCCAAAAAATTAGATGCCAAATACAATGGTATTTTGATGACATCTTGAGCTGCTGTTTTAGTTGGCATGGAACAGCAAACATCCTAACCCCAAAAACATCTTAAATATTTACATACAATAAGAAACTGGTCACTGATGGAACTTTCTTGTTTTGGTTTTTTCCTCTCATCAGAGTTTTCAAGGAAACATAATGAGAATATGGTGTCCTTCAACAATATTTTTTCTTATTGAAGCTCAGAAAGTGTTTGTCTTGATATTTATTCATACGGTATGTTCCACAAACAGTAATTTTCTCATTTCCTAACACTATAATAAGGAAGTATAAAGATTTTTTCATACAAATTTTGCTGATACATGGGGGTATTTTAATGTTTAAGAATATGCCTTCTGAAGTCAGCAAAAAAACCCCAAACTCCACAAAAAACACCACACCATTGATTTATAGCAGAATTGATAGCAGTAAAAAGATATCCACTAGATTCTAGCCAAAACTGGAGTAGACAGGTGCTGCATTATAAGCAGAATTTTCAGTATGTCATTAAGCAAAAGTGTTTAGCTCAATATTTTACATAATCATGGAATGGTATGGGTTTGAAAGGAAATTAAAGGGATGTGGGTAGGCACACCTTCCACTAGAACAGGCTGCTCAGGGCCCTATCCAACCTTGAATACTTTCCGGGGATGGGGCAGCCACAGCTTCTCTGGGCTACCTGTGCCAGGGCCTCACTGCTCTCACAGTATAGAATTTCTTCCTAATTTACATTTCTAAATCTGCCTTCTCTCAGTTTAAAGACATTCCCTTTTGTCCTATTGCCATATGGCTTGTAAAATGTCCCTTTCCAGCCCTCTTGTAGTCCCTGGAAGGCGCTAGAACATCTCCATGAAGCCTTCCCTTTTCCAGGCTGAACAGTCCCAACACTCTTAGCCTTTCCTCTAAGAAGAATCAACAGTCACTTTCTTCACTTAAAGAAGTGAAGAAAACATTTTTAATATGTTTCAGTGAAGCACATGATTTTGCTCAAAAGATCTAAATAAATAAAGTACCATAGGGCACACACATCATGTCAGAAATATAACAGGTTTTACCATGGCAGTATGTATCTACAATGTAACTCAGATTTGAGCATAGAGAGGAAAACACACTGAGCACACAACCATTCAATCCTTCTGCATTTGAGGAAGCAGGACCTAATCCTAAAACCCACATCACATGTGTCTGCAAAGTGACATTATTACCTATAGTAACCCGAACAGGCATATTGCATAAGAGTCTCCAGGAAAAATCATACATTCCCCCTACTCAAAATAATAGTAAAATACACAAAAGTAGCATATACAACATCCTTCTATTAAAGATATTTTTTCCTCTTTAAAACTCTGTGCTCTAGTATCCTATGTCTTTTTTTTAATCCCCCAACAGAGCATCCCATTTATCTTGGGAGATAGTGACTTTGAAAGGATGAGGCTTGCTGTCTACCTCAGTTTGGCAAGTAATGTGTTTTTAGATATGTTCCCACAAGGAGAAGCAGAGTCAGAGCTCACCACTGTACTTCTGGAGTCCCAGCTGTGCACTGTCAGTGGATTTCCTTTTAGGCACCATCTGCTCAGGAGTCTGAGGAGCTGAGAAAGAAGGAGCTTACTATCATGACAGCACCAGCTTTGGCAAAGGAACTTCATTCCTTCAGTGAAACCATCCACTTCAAAAGACTTAATGCAAACCATACTTCAACAGCAGCTTCAGGTATTTTTCTGTCCCCAAAGAGCACACTTTTCTCAAGCCTTTGATAAAATTTTAACAATTAAGTAACACTGTCTCTTTATAGTTTGAGTGGAAAGTGAACATAAGTCTTTCGGATAGAGAGAAAAAAAATGGGACTCATACACTTTCATATTCACACTAAAAATGGCCTGGATGATACAAAAAGAAGTAACAGTGGAACTATCCAAGCTAAATTATTTTGCCAAGGCCCAGTAAAAGCAATGATCACAGAGAACTATGCATTTACTGGTTAATGAATACAATGTATAAAAGCAAAAATTCATCATTATTTTCTAAATGTACTGGCATAAGCATAAGACAAAGGAAATGGCTCTTACAATTACCTTCCCACAACTAGTATGTTCATTAAGCCATTCAAGACCTTTAGCTGGCACAAATTGATTTAGAGCTAGGATTTAACCATATAGCTCAGAATATTTTTTTCATGGTTCAGCAACAAAATATGCTGTATCTTTTTAAAATATGCTCACTTAATTATTTGCTAATGTTAAATTAAGCCTTATCAGAGAATTACAATAACAGCAACAACAACTACAAGGGGCAGTCATTATTCATTTAAACAATCATGACAAATCATTTGACCTGTTTCAGACTCAAGATCCAAAATTAAATTTTGAGCACTGAGCAGAAGATATGAACAGTGACTAACACATGGATGTAAAAATTCTCTGAGGGAAGGCCACAAAACAATAAGATAGTTTTCCTCTTGGATATTTTTACTAGCTATGAAACTGAATTATCTACTCAGATCTAGAGCTCAGTGACATGTCTTGTAAAAACTATCCCAGATATTGAAATAGAGCATTTAAATACTAAGGCAGAGTCCATTCCCATGTTTCTCAATGATTGATTTTTATAAAAAAATATATAAATATGTATATATATTTAAAAAAAAAAAGTAACATCTTGTTTGTTAAAAAACCCATCAGTATTGCAGAGTTTCTGTAAAGATGTTCAGAAGCCACTTTCCTTGTTCTGATTTCTTATTAATTTATATGTCAAAGGCAAAGGCTAAAATCTCAGCTGTAATCTCAAGTGTAAAAAGAATGGATTAATACTTTGAAGAAGTTTTACCCAAGAAACATTAATTTAGAATATTGATCCAAGATTGAGGTTATATACTCAACCAGTGAAAAATTATATTATGACAGCTGAGAGGCTACTTTAGACTCTCCTGTCCTAAAATGAAAGAGCCACTTGTAAAACCAGAATTTTTAACAATGCTTTGGCATCAGGTACATATAATTTAACAGCTTTTAAATTACATTTTAATCATAAAACTGTCTCTTGATCTACAGATCTATAATAGAAAAAGGCAGCATGTTTTCCTTTGCATTAAGGTACACTAGATTATCTAATTATTTTCTTTTTTGTGGTGCAAGACTGAATTTCAACCTGTTTCATTTTAGCTTGCTAAAAATAAAAAAAATCTTGTACCTTCAGGAACCAAACATCAGTGTCCTACAGACCTTGTCACTGAATGAGCACCATGACCAAGATATTACTAACCTTAATCACACACTGAGGGACTAGTTCAAATAAATTCTGATGCAATGCTATTCTTTATATGGTGTTCTATGTAATGTAGAATTTAATTCTCTCAAGAAACCATGCATTTGCATGCTTTGTTCATTGTTCCGCAAAATGAAATTTCACAGAAGAGCTAAAATAATACTGGTTTTAATCTTTCTTTCGATACATGTTTAAAAAATATCATTTTTATTTGTTTCATATGTTCCATTTACAACTGTTGTTGCGGGATGGGAAAAAGATATTACATGTTTTAGGAGAGCTTTCCAGACATTCTGGACGAAAAAAAATGCACTGAAATCAGCTGCAACTATACAGCAACAGTATAATCCTGTTACATCTCTCAAACTAAAATTCATCTTGAAAATGTCAAGGTTTACATTGCATTTTGTGTTTCTGGGAAGTCTCACTCTGCTTCCCTTTGAGACTCATTAGCCATTTAGAGGATGGCTATGGTGCTACTAGTAAAGATACTTTTCACATAAAAAAAATTTTGGCCACTTTAATTAGTGACCCTATAACTTATTCCGAAGAGGGCCAATATTCAAGGTATTGCTGAATTTCAACCAGACTTATGTTTTCAGCTGAAATTACTGATTTTATCAATTTGTTTTAGCAGAACTAGCCTGGCTCCAAATTTTTTTACATACTCCCTTGAAATATATGTGCACATATATTGATGAGATCCCATCAAGCCTTCTCTTCTTTAAGCTAAGCAATCACAGCTCTCTGTCTTTCCTCATATGAGAGATGCTCCAGTCCCTTGATCTTCTGGTAACACTTCACTAGACTCTGTGTAGTAAGAGCCTGAATGAGAGATGTGGGACTCCAGGTGGCTCTTCAAAATGCAGTTTATTGTATCCAAGATGTTACAGCAGTCCAGGGTTGTGGGTGACAAAGCCTGTGCCTACAGTTGTCAGCTCCAGCTGCAGACAAGCCTGGAGACCCTTTAGTTTTGGTTCCTATGCATTATAAACTTTTCTTTGCTGAGCATCTTAATACTGAAGAACCAATCTATACCTTAACTCTTACCTATAGCCTATCATTACTACTATAATTACCATATTCATGTTACTATTCTCCAATCACTAAAAGTTAGTACGTTACAGTTTAAGCTAGAAGCTGTTTTTCAGTTTTCTTGCAGTGGAAAATTCTGAGAATTTTTTTTCTACTTGTAACATTGGCATGTTTGTTTGCCTGTGCTATCTTTCTGCTTGGTAAAAACACCTTCTTGTTTGAGGTGGGTTTACCCTTTGCTCTAAGCCATAAAAACCCCTTCTAACTAACATATCCTTTGCCTTCTTAGTTATCTAGTGGCTCAGCAAGTCTTCTATTCTATATCAAAATTTCTATTCCTTCTTCAGAGTCTGCATTCAAAAATCTTTCTGCCAAGCATACATATCTGTTAAACTTTCTTGTCAAACTTTTATCCTTCCCAACACTGTGTTGTAGCCCCACATCTATACTGAAGAGACCAGAACTGGGCACAGTACTCAGCCTTTGTAGTCTGAGTAGAGGGAGATGATCACATCTTTCAACCTGCTGGCAATGCTTTTCCTCATGCAGCTCAGAATACTGTTTGGCCTTCTTTGTTGCATTGTCTAATGCAAGCAACTTTATACATTACACACTCTTTTCCTTTGTGGATGTCTGTATGGAGTAATTTAGGCTTCAACAGCCAGAAAGCGGGCCACATGAAAGTACTTCCATGCAAAAAGAACTTGGAACTGAACCTCACAGAAAATTTAATTCTATTATTTAACTTGAAGATTTGTGTAGTATCCTACGAACTCCCTCCCCCCCAAGCCAATCCCCAGAGGCATTGCACCATAAAGTTCATTCATTCTGTGGGAAAACACAAGACTCCCCCATGGACTTCTGTCTCACTGATCCCTGTATTTCGCAACCTACCCAGGTTTCTCCTATCCCTGTTCCCTCACTGGTTGGGTACCCCTGGTGGCTGTGCCCTCTCCCCAGGAGACCAATCCCCTTTGCACTGCCCTTAGCTCTGCCCCCCACCCCTTCCTCTTAAGCTGCCTGAACTACACGGTTCTCCTCTTTTTGCCTGCATTCCCTTCAGCCACCACATGTGATATACTTTGCTGGAATAAAATCCTGCAAAAGGATCCTTCTGCCTCTCTCACTCAGCCAGCTGTGGTGAGTGTTGTGTGTGGATCTGACTGCGTTGCCTGAATGTTAACCCAACCTGCTTTTCTGCAGGAGAGGTTTGTTGGGAACAGATAACAGGCAGCAGCACCTACTGTCCCACTCTCACATTTTTAGATTTGGATGATAGATAACTAGAAGCCGTCACAAAGCAGTGTAATTTAAGAAAACTGAAAAACATTGGACAAACTTTTCTCCCTAATTTGGTCTCAATATCAGCATCTATATATCAATATCTATCATGTATCAGCATATCATCACTGTGAGGCCAATCTATATAAAAGATCATTGAAAATATCACAATCTTCCCAGACAACTTCTGTAAAATTAGTATTTTATGAACATGTTTTATTTACTGTATAGATAGGTAGGTAGAAATAACTACATTTCAAAATAAAAAAGGGAAACGCTGAGAATGTAAACACATCACAACACCCTCTTTGTTAGATATATATAGGTAGGACTATAAGGTTTTCTTCTCTGTTACAGCATTTAGGTCCTTTTGCTACTTCTCAATTTCAGTTCCTACCCTATGTTGATAGGAACAATTTTTGGCACTGTTGATGACTGAATGTATTTTGGTTTGAGTAAATAACAGGATATTTTAATGATGCCTGATTACGTACAAAAAGATTTTCCTTCTTGTTAACTACATGCTAATACACTACACAGTGTATATATATATATATACACAGTGTAAGAGAGCCACTCCTAGAAAATCCGGAACAGTTCAGGAACATTGTTAGACTTCACACTCAACTACTCTCAGAAAGAGTTTTTATTTGTCAAAACAAAACATTCTAGAAGCTTATTAAAAATGGAACATTCAGAAAAAAGCAGGAGAATGAGTGACCCAGGTCTGTAAAGCAGTCCAGTTGGATTCCAGTATATGATGCACTTTACAGGCGTGACTCTGCTTCATATGCAGATTTCCTTATAAACTAATTAAGTTATACTGAAATAGTTCCCAAAACTCAGTTTAAAAATAAAATCCCCAATGAATTCTACAAGGTATAATACAAGTATCAATTAGCTAGCCACAGAATAAGTGGAATCAGCACACATAGAGTTAACAACCCTTCCCCCTGTTATAGAGGAGTAATGAGATGGTTGGCTCTCACAATTAAGGGGTGAATATTTTATGTACGTCAACAGAAGTTTTATAGATGCATAGTTATGTTACTCCCATAAAGTGTTCTCCACCAGCATTGTTATCCAAGGATGGTCTTAGTAGTCCGCCATTTGGGGGAAGGGGCAGGCTGGTAACTAAGAGGCACGGCATGGCAACACTTGACCTCCAACCCATTTACAACAAAGCAGTCTACACCAATGGACCAAGAGTGAACAGACAGGCTTTGGGAGGGGCTAGGGTTACCTGTTGCAACACCAGGGGTATAAAAGGTGGAACAGAGATTTTGTAGATGAGTCAGCCACGTGGTTACCAGCCATATGGGAGAGGGTGCTCCCAGCATGGCAATTTTTCCTTATTTAGTCCCTTTGTTGTAATTTTTGTTAATGTTTAATAAACCTTTTAAAATTTTAAAAGTGGGCGGTCATTTTTCAAACCCTGCCCTAATATTATGTATACACACACATCCCTACACATGCTGATAACTTTTTCTGCCTACAGCAGTTTCAGAAAATATTATTTGTTTTCAGTGGGTTGATCATCTGCAATAGTGGATGCAGTGGAGTTGAACAGATTTTATAATTTTTCTCACTTCTTAATTAGGATAAGGTATCTGCCAGCTCCAGATCCTCAGCTAGAAACCTCCTTGTTTCATGGAGACTACAAGGCTGCACCCTTGAATTGTAGCAGTTTAAATTAGCTGAGCAGAACTAAGAGCCAGAATGATTAGGTGAAAGATGTGCTGGAATTATTAAACTAACCAGACTGTCAGAAAATTCACATATGTCCCACAAAGACCTTGAAAGCTGATGTTGGAGGTTAGGATTTTTCCTTTTTTCTCTCTGTGAATTTTTTCCCATTTGTTGCTTAAGAAATGATAACGATGATACTTAAGAGACAAAAGGCATGGCGGGGAGGAGGAGGAGGGGGAAGGGTGCAGTTGGCTACACTCCTGGCTGCGGGGCTTTCTCCTGGGAGTGCAGAGATACTCGAGATTTGGGATTTGGGGTGGGGGCTGGGCTCGGCCCTTGCTGGCTCTCTTGCTCTCAGGATGGGAGGTGAGACAGTCATGGTCTTGGTGCCAGGCTGCTGCTGCGGGGAGAATTCGCTGCCACCACACAGTCCTGCACTGTTTCTGCTTACTGTGGGTGAGCCTTTGCTCGTAAGGGCAGCTCTTCAATNCCAGCTCCAGATCCTCAGCTAGAAACCTCCTTGTTTCATGGAGACTACAAGGCTGCACCCTTGAATTGTAGCAGTTTAAATTAGCTGAGCAGAACTAAGAGCCAGAATGATTAGGTGAAAGATGTGCTGGAATTATTAAACTAACCAGACTGTCAGAAAATTCACATATGTCCCACAAAGACCTTGAAAGCTGATGTTGGAGGTTAGGATTTTTCCTTTTTTCTCTCTGTGAATTTTTTCCCATTTGTTGCTTAAGAAATGATAACGATGATACTTAAGAGACAAAAGGCATGGCGGGGAGGAGGAGGAGGGGGAAGGGTGCAGTTGGCTACACTCCTGGCTGCGGGGCTTTCTCCTGGGAGTGCAGAGATACTCGAGACTTGGGATTTGGGGTGGGGGCTGGGCTCGGCCCTTGCTGGCTCTCTTGCTCTCAGGATGGGAGGTGAGACAGTCATGGTCTTGGTGCCAGGCTGCTGCTGCGGGGAGAATTCGCTGCCACCACACAGTCCTGCACTGTTTCTGCTTACTGTGGGTGAGCCTTTGCTCGTAAGGGCAGCTCTTCAATGGGGGCCTTTTCAATGCCTGATCTCACTGAAAGGACCCTCACCATCTGCTTGGGTGCCTCAGGGAAAAATCCAGGACTCCAACCCCCAACTCCCTCCAGAGGGAGCGTCTCCCGGCTGTTTGCGGGAGCCCAGCTGCCGCTGCCCAGCCCCACTGTTCTCTGCCGCTGCTTCAGGTTCCTCGCTGCACTTTAACCCAACACCCTGCACCCGCCAGGACACCTCATGGCTCCTGCTATGGCTGCCGAGTTTCTGCTACATTTTTGTTTGCCACCCCAGGTGTGCCTGCCTGTGCCGTTCAGAGGTTCCTGCTCCAGCCCATTTCACCATCCGGAGGGCACCCAGACCGGCTGCCCCGTGGGTTTACAGAGGAATTCCCTTTTCTACCTCTCCTGCCGGCTCTGCCGCCATCACCCACATGCAGAGTGGTGGCCGCGCTCGCACCACAACGCCCCCTGCAGCCGCGGGGGACTCATCGCACCTGCCCTGGCCGGCCGGGAGCCAGCAGCGCCCCTGCTGGCTGTGAGCGGAACTGCACTACAGGGGAACGTATCGCAGCCGAAAGGCCGGGACTGGGTTTGGGAAGACAGGTGCCTGCTAAGGAAGGCAGGAGATTTCCCTGAAATGGAGAATGTAAACCCCCTCCCTCCAAATTGCTATGCATTTTAAATTAAGGGGGTCTCAAGCAGAAAATATGGGAGCAGGAACAGCAGCTCTTTACTAGAGAAGAAAAAAAAAAAAAGATTAAATAAACAATGCAGTAAATTAAAACAACACTGACAGAGTCAGAACACAACCTGACACCCTGTTGGTCAGGGTGCTGATGGCAGTCCAATTGGAATTGTGGCTGCAGTCCTCCCAGAGTATCAGGTGTGGTTCTTTTGGAGCTGCGATCCTGTAGAAAAGGTGTAATCTCAGTCCAATTGGAATTGTGGCTGCAGTCCTCCTGGAGGGTCAGGAGTAGTTCTGTTGGAGTAGGAATCCTGCATAAAAGGTGTAGTCTTCCTCTGAAGATCCAGTGGAAGAGGTAGCTGTTCCTCTGGGAAAATCCAGTGGAGAAAAGCTGTGCTGGTCTTTCCAGGCTCTCCAGCTATATCTGTGTAGGAATGCTTGGCTCTTCCCTCTGGGCAGAGCATCTCACAATGGGATGTTAAACTTCTTATCAGTCATGCATTGACATTCAATAGCCTGTTATCAGCAGGTGTCTTCCCAGAGGGAGGAGTGGTTGTGGAAGAGATAAGGAAAACTGCCCACTTAACAGAAGATAACTGCCATACAGATGGCAAATAGAATACAATTTGCTTGACAATCCAGGACACCAGGACTGGGTTTGTGGTTCTGTTTGGTGCTGCTGCCAGTGTTGTTGTTTGTTTGCCTTGTTATACATACATACATACATACATACATACAAATAATTTATTTTTCCTAGTAAAGAACTTTTCCTATATATTTGCCTGACAGCCCTGTAATTTCAAAGTTATAATAGTGTGGGGGATAGGAGGTCACATTTTCCATTCCGAGGGAGGTTCCCGCCTTCCTTGGCAGACACCTGTGTTTTAAACCAAGGCAGCTTTGAAATTCTCTCTCTCTCAGATGCAGAATCATAGAATCACAGAATCAGCCAAGTTGGAAGGTATTCAATCAGGATCATTGAGTCCAG
The DNA here is from genome assembly GCA_013397555.1 of Urocynchramus pylzowi. Taxonomy (NCBI): domain Eukaryota; kingdom Metazoa; phylum Chordata; class Aves; order Passeriformes; family Fringillidae; genus Urocynchramus; species Urocynchramus pylzowi. The sequence goes on along the minus strand of VZRH01002680.1, from coordinate 616,650 downwards.
CTCCTGACCCTGCACAGGACACCCCGAGAGTCACACTTTGTGTCTGACAGCATTGTCCAAACCCTTTTTAAAATTTGACAGTCTTGGTGCAGTGACCACTTCCTGGGGAGCCTGTTGCAGTGCCCAGACACCCTCTAGGTGAAGAGCATTTTCCTTGTAATAAATGGACAGTGTGATGTTGGCTCTCACAAATATTAAATGTATGTTATAAGGTTAAAAGAAGTTCTGTTAAGATCTGGTGGTTTTTAATATAGGTTTTGTAATGCTGAAAGTTGATCTCTGACCACTGTGAAAGTTGAAGCAAGAAGGACTGCACAGACTCCGAGGGGCGGGATAAAGGAGGAGCTGGGTCAGAAGAGTGACAACTGCCCAAATGTGGGGAAAGTCGGCTTACCAGGGGGTTGGCTTGTCAATAGAATATATAAGGATTGTTATGGGTATGGGTGGTGTGCCTCTGGCTGCAGCTAATTACCCAGCACTGTCCCTTTTTCCTTCTTCAGTCCTTTGCTGTGGTCCAATAAACCTTTTAAAATTTTAAGAAGTGAAGCATCATTTCTCACATCCTGATACCCAACCTAAAAATCCCGTCACTCACCTTCATGCCATTTCCTTGAGTCCTGTCACTGGTCACCAGAAAGAAGAGATTAATCCTGCCCCTCTGCTTTCCCTCACAAGGAAGTTGTAGACTGTGATGAGGTCTGACCTCAGTCTCTGCTTCTCCAGGCTGAACAGCCCAAGTGACCTCAAGTGCTTCTCAAAAGGCTTTATTGATTAGTTACAGCCACCTATCACGGTATTATGACATACAGCTCCTTTCAGAGGTCACTTACTGACAAGCACTGGATTTAAGCATTCAGGACTGTCTTCCCGAACATATTTTGTGACACAGCTTCACTTTGAAACTGCTTGGCTTATGACCGCTAGCTCATATCACTCTAGCATTTTCTACTTCAGGCCACTGTTGAATAATATTCACACATTCAGACTTGAGTTACCTGCTGAAAAAAATCCTGGGGCTGTTTCATGCTTGCCACATTGTGCAACCTGTGCTCTTTTAAAAAATAACCCTAGTAAACCACAGAAGACTAAAATATTCATGCTTGAAGTCACTCTTTATTAACAGAAAATCTGTCCGTAAAATTAAAGTAGAGAAGCAAATAACAGACATCAGAATACATGACCCCAGCTTAGTACAAGAAAAGGGGCAAACCACTTACTTCTTCCCTTCTCAAACACCCATCAAACTAAAAAGCAATCCACACTAAACAATCCAAACTGACACTGAGTGTGTCAGGTAGGCATGTCAGGTGTTTTGTATCTAAACCAGGAGCGAACTCTTAACTGAAGCAATTAAGCTTCTTTAGGGCATCATGTAAAAGCTGCTTTCTCTGTAGGATATCTTTGAGAGAGGCAGTAGTCTCTTCAACTAGTAATTTTTTACACAGTTGTGGAGGAGTAGTAGACAAAAGGATTTGTTTGTTGTTATGATTTCTTTGTTTGTCAGCACAGCACTAAGACATTTTTTCTCAGTTATTCAGAACTTGGAAATTTAGGTGCAAATACCACATAAACACATGGCAATGATTTTAAAGCAAAAAAGTTCCAGAGCATATGCTATTTTTGCAGCTCACTTGGAAAAAGATAACACACAATTTTTTAATAGTACCTTTTCTTTTACTGCAGCAAAATTTAGCATTCTGTGCTAAACTCTGCTTGCATATAGAACAACTGAGATAATGTGGAGAGTGACAGAATCCTGGACAGAAGCTATTATATTCTCAAAATGTGACCTGCAGATGTCAAAGACAGTAATAATTTTAGGAGTGCACTAGCAAAGTACACCATCCTTTGCTTGAAGAACCCTGCATTTACACATTTCTAAAACCAATCCTATTTATTTAAGCAAAAGTGTAATGAAGTTTAAAATGTGCTTTTTGGTTCAAAAGTAAAATTTTAGTCCTACGTTAGTTTGTATAGATTAAGTATGGTTATTCATAAAGCACGGTTTGGATTTTTTCTTTGTTACAGATACTATAATATCAAAACAACATCAAACAGTGGAGCAACACACAAAATTCCAATATTTTGGGACAGTACAGCATACAGGTCTATATTCTCAACTAGAATTACTTCTTTTTAGCCATTCAGTTCTCACCCAAATATTAAAGATGTCCAGATCTTAAAAATTACTTAAATGCCAGCTATTTTGTCATAGTTCAAAATCCACTGTTATTATTCTGGTCTTGCTGATATTTTTGACGCTGAAGACATCTGCTCCTGGGAAAGCATATGCTATTTATAAATTATGCTTCACTATATACTTCAAACACTCATTGCTTTCTCTACAAAACCATGAAACTCTCTTCATATTTAAACAGCAGCCTCATTTCACCCGCTTAATGTGGGATGGTGCGTAAGAAAGTAGAAAGACAGTCAGGATAAGTGTGTATGGTATTATCCTAGTCACAAGCATTTTATTCCATTTAGTACTCTTTCTTATCTACACACAAATGTTTTAAAGATTTAATGGTCTTACATAGATGGATGGTTTTGAACTACTTTCACATTAAAATTTTCAATAGACTGAAGAGCTGAACTAGTACTTCTCCCTACATCTGTAGGAGTAGTAGAAGGATTTTGTATCTTCAAGAAAAAATGGAAAATTATCACATAGTCACCAAGAAGGACACACTACCTGGCTTGTTCCCAACACAAAACAGTTGGAGCTCTGAGAGAAGCAACCAAGCACTTTAATGGAAATCCTTTGGTTCCTAAGCCAACCATGCTTACCTTTTGAGGTGAGTAAAAATTCACACCTCATTGACCAGACCTTACTTCTTTCTTAGAGGATTTCAAGGAGAGTTTTAAAATACCTTTTCTTTCTGTTAGGCTTTGCCTTGCCAGGGGGCCCAAAACCAGCCTCCAGCCGCCCTGCACTCCCCCACTGCCTCAGCAGGTTTTCCTCGTGGACAGCACTCAGCCTGAAGGAGACAGATCACTGACTGAAACCATGGAGCCATGATCCCTCCACGCCCTGATGGACAGCTCAGCAGGCCACTTTCAAGAGGATTCTGGAGTCATATTTCAGCAAATAAAAGTATGCTTCGAAACAGCCCTTAGATTTTATATAGTCATGATGGTATTTGTCAGTGTCCTCTACCTGTCCAATATAATTTTTTAAGTAATATAATGAGGGGTTTTCTTTCCATCAGTCTGACTGCTATGTGCCAGGCTGCAAAGGCACCCTTGTCACATACTTGGCACTGGTTTTCTGGCATCAGCCTCACAGGTGTGACATCTCCCATTACCAAAGACAGAAAATGTGTCTTCCAGGGGAACAGATGTAGTGGAGATGGATGTGATCAACAAAGCAGCAACAGAAATGGTCAGCTGAGAAGCAGGGGATGCTCATCCCCTTTCTTGCTTGCCTTTCCCTTATGAGCCCATTACTTCATTGTCAGGTTCTAGAGGGCACATCCCTCTTTCCTTGGAGAATAGTTTGATTTATTGTTACCCTGAAACCAAAAGCAAAATTTACATGAATGCAAGGACAGATGATCTGTTGACTGACTTTGCTGTATAACTTAAACCTGCAGGTCTATATGAACCCTTTCAAACACACACAGAGTTTCCAGCATTGGGATATGCAGAAGGATTAGGCACTCAATTAGCACTTTAATCCTGATTCAGCAAAGTACTTAACACTGTTTGTCTTTTAGCACAGTAGCTTACTCAGACCTACTAAAGTGAAATAAGCTAATGACATGCTTCACCATCCTGCATTACCGAAGAGCTGAACTCCTCTGCTCCTGGTGGGGTCAGCGTTCAAATCCTTGTCTAAGTGAGGCTTTCAGATCTCTGTAAATGGGAGAATTTGCAGTTTGCACTGTTACTAAGCTGTTTGTGTCAAAGTACTGCATCCCACAAGAGCAGCAAATCTCATGGCTTATTTACAAATTAAGAAATAACAGAACCTACTGTAATGTTCACACAGTTCATAGGTACAGGTTAATTCAGGACAAGATGACTGTTAAACTGTGTTCTGCATAAAAACAAATTATAATATGTGTTCAGGTAAAAGCCTACAGACCCGCGTTAACTGAGGTGAACTATTCCAATTATGTCTTGGCCTAGAAAAAAGCAAGGAAGATCTTTGATATTTAATAGAGATTAACTAACATTTTCTCAATGAGGACTTATTCTCAGGTCAAAATCTTTACTTTCTTTGGACAAAATTCATTTTTGCTGCAGCAGGAACTTGTCTCCTGTGCATCTGTGTAAGAACATGGATGAAAATTTGTCAGGAGAAGACATTTCTGTAGGATACAGACATGTGCTACAATAAACAAATTCAAAGATTTTAGTTATGTCATGAAATGAACTGTTTTGGGGTAAATGCACTTCCTATTAGAATCAAGAGAAAAATACCTTTAATTTCAGAAGCCCCTGGATTTGATCCTAGAGAAGTCAGATGTTGCATCATGTTGCTACAGAGTTCATCTCGTGTCCAGGGAGGGTGCAGCTGCTGGGGCCAGGCATGGGGACAAATGACACAGGTCTTTGTTTCAGAAAGCTCAAGAATCTATTTATTACCCCTGGGGAGCAGGGGTGGGATGAAGACAAAAGACCAGGCACAGCCAGGGTTGTGGGGTTTTATAGGGTATGGCAGCGGTGGATTTAGGGTTTGGGTCAAGGGAGGAGTTATTAGCAACAGAAGAAGGGTAAGATCAAATTCCTGCCTCATAGGAACAGGGGCACTCCACAGTCAGATATATATTTGCTAAAAAACCAGCAGTTTCATTAATTTAATTAGATATACTTGATGATATAATGACTTAAATCAATGCTGCTGTTTTTTCGTTATTTTTCTCCCCAACCAAAAGTACAATGAGATCACTCTGAGTTGAAATACCACCTCTGCAGAGCTTCTGTAACATAATTTCTGATTCAGCACTGCTTCTACTGCCACAATAACTAAACTAGACAGAATCAGTATATTATAAGGTCAGCTCCCAGTGTCATAACTTTTCTAAAGCCTAAGGCTAACATTTTAAAAATTTAAGGACTTGAGAAGAATTTAAAGTCCTAAATTTAGGAATTTAAGGACCTAAAGGGAGAGGTGGGGAAATTTTATTAGTGTTCCCAAGGGTCAAAGCATGCCAGGCAGATTTCCCTAATGTGAAAGTAAATGAAAGAAAATTTAATGGTGCAAAAGAGGCTTTTCAAGACTACTTAACACATTATTATCACTTCATGCCAAGTCTGCAGCACAGACAAGGTGAAACTGTACCATCTCTGGGAATTCGGACACATTCCTGTCTGAACGGAGCACCTCTAGTCATAAATTCATTGCTGAAGAGTGGGAAAAGGATGACACATCACAGAATCACTGAATCACAAAATATGCTGAGTTGGAAGGGACCCACAAGGATTATTGAGTCCAACTCCTGGCCCTCCACAGGACACCCCAAGAGTCACACCAGGTGCCTGAGAGTATCACCTAAACACTTACTGAGCTCTGTCAAGTGTTGTACTGCGACCACTTCACTGAGGAGACCTTTCCAGTGCCCAACCACCCTCTGGGTGAAGAACATTGTTCTAATATCCAACCTAAACCACTCCTGACACAACTTCAGGCCATTCCCATGGGTCCTATCATTAGTCATCAGAGAGAAGAGATCAATGCCTGCCCCTCCTCTTCCTCTCACAAGGAAGTTGTTGTAGACTGTGATGAGGTCTGACCTCACTCTTGTCCTCTCCAGGCTGAACAGACTAAGTGACCTCAGCTGCTCCTCATATAGCTTCCCCTCTAGGCCTTTCACCATCTTTGTTTCCCTCCTCTGGCCTCTCTCTAGTAGTTTTGACATCTTTCTTATATTGTGGTGCCCAAAACTGCACACAGGACACGAGGTGAGGCCACCCAGCTCAGAGGAGAGCAGGACAATCTCCTCCCTTCTGGTTGGTGATGCTGTGCCTGATGCCCCCACATCTGGCCCTCCTGGCTGTGAGGACACATATGGAGACTTCCCACATATTACAGAGCTAAAATGAGGCTTTCCTTTGTTGTCTTTATACTGATGATAAGAAACTAGTGACCTTTGACACGGTGCTGAGGGCCAGCTTCTTCAACCAGAAGCTTGAAGGGAATGAAAGAGATCTGATATTCAAAAGAAGTACAGGCTCCTTTCCAGAAAAGCATACAAGATATCGTCCTGGCCCCTGCATAGTTATAGATTTTGGTTTAAGATAGATTGAAGCAAGTGTATTTTATCAGCAATACCAGACTAGTGCATGTCTGGCTATTTCTGTCGCAGAAGGATGCAGAGACAATGCCAGGGAATTGAAAAAGGAATTAAACAACTTCTCGGGCAATATGTTCCAAAATGGATGTTAAAAAAATCTAGGTTGGGATGTTTGAGTGACTGTAAATAATGTAAAAATTCTGAATGTTTTGAAATGTAAAAAGACTCAGCTTGCACACTAAATCACTTCTGTCTAGGCAGAATCTGCTGTTTCTCCTGCCAGACACGTAGTATTGGACTAGATGGACCATGTATAGATCCATATGGGTTTTATTTGTTTGTTTGTTTTCGTGGGGGTTTTGTTTTGTTTTTCTAGACAGTGAGCTGGAGAATAATCACCTCAAATAATAGTTTAATAACATAACATCAGATTTACGGGGGTCATTTTTGATAGTAACTCAAAAATAAGCAATTTACAGAAAATGTATGTATTTTAAAACAACTATGATTGCGAGACCCAAAAAATTAATTATTGTGAAAATTCCAGAATAGATGTCTAGGCTATATAATAGATAATAACCATATTAAAATAATCAGGGGTTTCATAATTTATAATCTTATCTTACTGACCTTAGAAATTGACAATGACACCAGAATTTAGAGTAATTGCTTTAGAATACCTGCTCCTCACGATAGTGCACTATAGGATATGGGGTTATAATTGTTAAAGTCGTTAAGGCCTGTGCTCACCAGAAGGCCCCGAGGGAAAGGCGCAGCTGCAGGCAGGGCAGATTTTGACAGAACTGTATCTCTTTGTGGCTATAATAATGTATCAAATTGGTGAACAAGAAAAATTGAGATGCCATTTTTCCAAGTTCACTGGAAACCATAGGAGTGAGTTATTACACAAATGAAAAACACAAAACTAAAGAACTCAAATAGGGCAAAAAACCATCTAATATAACTTTGAAGTATCACCCTCTGTAATCTACACTGTTTTACAGCAGACAATCACACAAAGGGAAGCTTTAAACACCAAGTGTGACTTCACCCACTATTAAGTGTAACTTAATTTCTCATTTGTTAGATAATAAACAATTTGTCGATTACCATTTCATTTACATGTAGAGGCCATTTGCAAACTCCAGAAGGTCAAACATGTTTCAAAAAAACACTGGAGCAAAAGAAGAGGTTTTTGTATTCTGCAAAAATACAGCACATCAAATACAAGGAAGCCTGGGGACCCTGCAAGGGTCATGAATACTTTCACAAGCCTGCAGAAAACAGAAGTGTGATTTGTTGCTGATGGAGTCTAGCCTATGTTATTATTTACTTTCAGAATTTCTTGACTTCCAAGGAAGTGTTGGGGCATTTAGTTATACATGAATTTGCATGATTAAGTAGTCCTTAATTTTAGTTTTTTTAAACACCTAAACAGTGAAATTTTTACTTCAGGTCAGTTTTAAGAAAATATTGGTCAGTTTCTATTGCTCCAAAGAATAACTACAGGTCCTTGATCACTTTCAAGTACAGAGAATTGTGTGGTTAACAAGAAATTTGCAACAGTTGATAATATGACATGTTTTCCAGAGAAAGCTTGCTCAGCTATCCTGGTTAGCTAAATTAACATGACCCAAGTAGCATTCTCCTGTAGGAAGGGAAATGTGAATCACATCAACAGAATTTCACTTTGGATGATTTCATAATGCATGTTTTTATACAAGCATACATGTAAGTATTTATTGTAAAAATGTGACACCTAAGACTTTTAAAGTATTACTTTACACAACACTAATGTGATATCACACCAGAGACAGAAAAACAACCCATAAGTCAGGAACAGAAGGCAACATACAAAATGTAAGGATGTCAGAAATATGAAAGAACTTACAGCGGTATTTTTGCCACTGTAATTTTTGCCACACATTTATGCTCCCAAGCTCCAGTATCATTTATTTTATTGCCTTGGTGAGGGAATTTAGAGCACTGTGAACACCAGGAAGGAATGTCTCTGGTCTGATTCTCTGCTGCATAAAAGCTCACTGCAAACCAGTTTGAAGAAGTGAGTTTAGCTGGTAACATGCATCAGGAGATACAAGCTGCCATGTTTTATAGAAGTCCTACAAAGACAAATTTAAGCATTTAATATAGACTGGCTGTCGCAGTATTTGGGGAAAAGTCTTCTCCTCCATTGTCCAGAATCTGAGTTCTATATTGCATATTCCAGTGTCTGTTTTGTACAGTAAAAATCATGACACTCCACATTGCCCCAGAAAAAACCTCTTAAAACCAGTTATTTAAGTATTAGGCAAAAGAATATCACACACAAAAAAAAAAAAAAAAATCTAAATGAATTCACTTGTGTGTGATCTCTCATTTAGAGGGCAAGGACAGTAACACTACTCAAAACCTCCCCACTTGGCTTCTGCTGTCCTACAGTAGCCTTGGAAAGAGTAGGGGGAATGGAGTACATCATATTATTTTCTGTAGGGAAAGTTACAAACATGAGCTGTGGGATAAAGCAGAGAAAGTATCAGATAGCTGGCACTCTAAATCTCCAAACAGCAGTCTGCTAATAGAGCAAGGTTATAATATCCTTCTCTACAGTTCACATGTATCACATGTAATGCATGAATTAATATTAATTTTTCATAAGATACAAATAACTCATCATGCCCCAACCAATTTGCTACTAAACCTAACTAGAAATTAAAAAAAGTTTCAGAGAATGAATTCCACTTATTTTTTAAAAATAATTTCAAGCCTTTTCTTGTATACATAAACAACATCTGCCTATCTGCTTGATAGCTGTCATCATAGAACAGATAATTCAGCTCAGCACTCCTATTCCAAAAGGAAATGTACAAGCATTAATGAAATGATCATAAGAAGAACCTGTGTTTAGTATGAATATTTTCCAATAATTCCTCTGCTTGATATGTCAAATGAGTATGAGTAGATGTGTTCTGTCTTCTGAATTTACAGTTAAAAAAATAGAATTGGTCCTAGTATGAGAAAACTATAAACTATTACTTCTCTGAGCTTTGATAGTGATGCTGTTACAAAACAAATACTGAATGATACCATCTGGAATATTATTCACACCAAGACTAATGGGTTTTGCCAAGATAATACATATTACACATTAGTGTGAGGCACTAACACTAAGGAAGTGGAAGGAAATCCAAGGGGAATTCCTGCTCAGCAAAGTTCCAGTTTATCCTTTCTGGGTCCTTCTGTTTGACCCTACCTTTCTGACTTTGTGAAGGTTTTGCTCAAGCTGTACAGGAAAAACAAGAATATTTCTTCACTGTTTGTGCACACTGGACTCATCTCTGTATTGCATTAAACAGCCTTTCTGGAGTTATAGAATCACAGATCACTTAGGCTGTAAAAGGTCTCCAAGATCATCAAATCCAACCTTCAAACAAAATCCACAATACCCACTAAACCATATCATGAAGTGAATATTGTGAATATAATATTGTGAATGGTTCAAAAAGTGATTTTTTTTTAACAATTCTAGGGATGGTGACTCCACCACTTCCCTAGGGGGCTCGTTCCAATGCTTAACCAATGATTCAAGAGAAGACATTTTTCCTATGTCCTTACTTCATATACAGCATCTACTTTTAGTCTTCCCTACAAAGTGACTCTAGCCCATACAAACTTGTTGCATCCCTTCCTGGTCCATTAATAAGTAAATTCAGGCTGACTTCCATCCCAAGTCTGAAGCTTCAATAAAATCTCCTCCCATGGCTAAGAAATTTGCAAATAGATTAAAACCACATTTAACTATAGCTACTAAAGAAGTACATAGCTATTTTAGTATACACCACTTGCCCCCCACCCCAAACTAGACTCCAGTTTGTTGTGCACTATAGAACCAAAGCCAGTCTTGACACTGCTGTCTCATTTTCCTCTTCCCTCTAGAGCAGGCAGAGATAGGACCTCTCTTAGCAGAGAAATGAGGTTCAAACACCCAAACTGAATCCACACAGATGTTCCCTCTCACCTACTACTCAATTGCAGAGTTTAAAAAAAAAAAATCCTCAATTTTCTAAAACTGAGGTCCTACCTCAATGAGATAGGACCTCAGTTTTCCATATTAAGAGTCTTCATGCAGGTAAAATTCTGCTTAAAGTTTCTCCAAGAGCTACACAGGTCCTGACAGTGTCCATCAGGAAGTGTCTGGATTTCTAAAACAGCACTGGCAAAACCAGGCTCTCTGGAACACACTTCTTTTCTAGGACCCGATCAACATGCTTGCAGATCTGAAAGTGTATCTGGTGGAAGAGTGCTGGAGAAAGAGAAGACAGTGGTGCTGTTCTGTATTACCTTCTTGTCCCTCTGATTCCAAACATTAAACCAGCAACAGAGTATATGGCAGAGGAGCTCAGTTCCATCCTTCCTCTTATTGAAGCTGTAACCTACCACAGGAAATGTTTAAACCTCCAGTTACAGGATAGTCTGAGGTCAGAAAGGCAGGGGTTTCAATCTTTTCTACCAAAGCTAAACCACTTCACAGGGATGAATTAAATATTTATTGAGCCAAGAAAAGGAAGAAAAGGATTCATAGACCACTGGTTTGGGTATCAGATTCTTTGCCAGAGAAATGCAGTTTTCTATGCTGCTCTACTGACTCCTAAATTCAAAGAAAGTGTTGAACAGCACAGATGAGGGGATGGATGCCTCCTTAACTCCCAGCTAACCACAGAGCCACTGGGCTTAAGAGTCTCCCCAGCTCTATTTGCTACACCAATCAATATTTAACCCTTCTTCACAAAACGAATCAGGTTAAGGACACTGAAGATCTTTTTATCCATGAGGCTTTATTGATGCTTCAGTGTATAATATCCATACATCCAAAAAAACCCAAAAAATTCCAAAGCCAAAGTGAAGCAAGCAAAACACCCCAGACAAATTGAATGAAAAATTGACATAACTGGCCACAGTGCAAATTAGTAGAGAAGTATCTAGTTATTTTTATTACCCCAAATTTAAAAAAAGTTATCGGCAAGTCTGAAAAGTGATTGGTTATTATGACATTACTTATAAGCAATGGATGACACAGCCCCTGACATAATTTTTTATGAAGTGACATAGATAAACAACAGTTTCCTACAAATATCAAGTTATCTGTGACGTGCATATATATAATCTATTAGAAAAAAACTCTTGCAGTAATGAACCATGAGCCATATAGTCACAGCAGGAACAGTCACATTTAAATTCACTAGGCTAATAAAAAAAAATAAAGACAAATCTTTGTTCATGCTATAGCCAAAAGCCACTGGCATTATTTTCCTATCTGAATGCAAAAAAAAGTCTGCTGTAATCAACATACACTGGCTTTATCAGGTCGTCAAAGTTGCTTCTGGTTAGGTGATGGAATTTGGTAGGTTTGATACCCAAGGACTTGTTCAGAAAATTGTATTTTGGGAATGATCTCTAGCGATGCATAAAATGAAAATTAAGTTCCCTAAGCCATGTTTTGCCACTGGGCAGATTGCTGAAGAAAAGGTGGGGTTCCATTAGTTCCTGCTATTTGTATTTGCAAGCTGTTTACAAATACTGAGCCAAAAGATAGGAGATTTTCAATAAATATTGACTTCTTGTTCATTAAAAAACCCAGTAGTTTTTCATCCAAATTAATAGTATCTAAATTCTGTAGAAATATGTATCTTGGTAGGAAACATAAGCATAAGAAAAGCTTTTTTGGATAGAGAACACCAGAATTTCTGCCAAACTATCAGCTTTATATGCAGACCAGAAAATGCTCCAGTGTGCCACAACTCAAATTTTTTCAAGTCAGTTCAAAAATTTCCAATAAATGTCATTTTCATGCCCCCTTTTTCGAAACTTAATCAAACTAGGACCAAACAAGCAATATAATACCAGTGATATAGATTCAATGAGCTAGAAATCATATGCCTTCTTTCTTGCACTGTATCTCCAGGGTATCAGAAATTCAGCCATAGTGACTAAGGACTCAAACCCATTAGAGTGTTTCCATCTCTGCTGCCATGTAGAACAGATTGCAATAGATAGTTCAGTGAGGAAAGCAATTTGGAAGAATGCAGGGAAAGGATAGCTTCTCCCACAGGTATTCAGGAACAAATTTGATGATCACTCAATTAAGCATGTGGCAGTTGGTAAGTTATTCACAACTGCACTTCAGAAGAGCTACAATAAGTAGTTTGATACAATTCAGTCATTTTTGGTCTGATAGACATAAAAAATTTTTCAGGCTCTGGGTGATGTCAAGCTGGTAGATAAGAAGCTTGAAATGACCTGGAAATGGGAAACTACATTGCATGCCAGAAAGTCAACTGCATCCTAGGCTGCAGGTCCAGGGAGGTAATTATCCCACTCAGTTCCTCTCTGGTGAGACCTCACTTGGAATACTGCATCCAGCCCTGGGTTCCACAACTGGAGAAGGAGATGGACCTCTTGGAAGAGAGTCCAGAGGAGACTACACAGATGCACAGAGGGCTGGAGCACCGCTGCAATGGAGACAAGCTGAGAGAGTTTGGGTTGTTCAGCCTGAAGAAGAGAAGGCTTTGGGATGACTCAGTTTCACCTTTCCAGTGCCTAAAGTGAGCATATAAAACAGAGGAGCATAGAGACATTTTACAAGGGCATGGAGTAATAGGGAAAATGGCTTCAAAGTGAAGAAGGATATGTTTAGATTACATACTAGGAATAAATTTTTTACTCAGAGGATAATGAAGCACCAGAACAGGTTGCGCAGACAAGTTGTGGGTGCCTCGTCCCTGGAATGTTCAAGGCCAGGTTGGATGGGGCTTTGAGCAGTCGCGAGCTGCTGGCCCGCTGGTGGTGGAGTGAGAGGCAGCGGTGCTGCAACATTCCAGAAGTGTCTCCAGTAAGGAAACTGCCTGGTGGCACAGGCACACACACAGAGGCACTCACTCACACACACAGGCACAGAGGCACACACACAGGCACACACAGGCACTCACGCACACGGGCACACACAATCACTCCAGCACATGCTCCCGGTAGCTCTTGTAGAATCCCCGACGACAAAGAAGTGGGAAGGGTTTTTGTGTGGAGTTCCAAGGAGAAGCTCTATTCCAGCCACACACAAAGGGGTCCAGGGACAAAGACAAAAGAACAGTGCAGGGTCCAGGTTTAAATATGGGGGAAAGGGGGGCGCAGCAGAGCACCAGAGCCAATGGGCTGAGGGCTCATGGCGGGACAGAGGTGAGACAAGGGGTGGCAGCCAATAGGGTAAAGGGGCAGGACACTGCAGCAAAATGGAGCCAATGGGTAAGCAGGGAAGGGAGAACATTCTAGGGTATATACATATAGGGAAAAAGGGGTGGAGAAGCCAACAGGCCAATCAGGGGGGTAGAACTGGGGTACATTTGCATATACAACAAAGCATCCTGGGAGAGGCTCTGCTCAGTCGCCTTGAACAGGGGAGGTTTTTCCAACTTAGGGTCTGTCCTTCCAAGGATCCATAATGAACCCTTTTTGGGACGGGCCACCGGCCTCCACATTGAGCAACCTGATATAGTGAAAGGTGCTCCTGCCCACAGTAGACAGCTTGATTTTTGAAGTCTCTTCCAAACCATACCATTCTTTGATTCTATGATTTAGAGAGAGAATGGATCCTCAGCTGCTACAAAGCTTTGTGGTTGAATTTACCTCAATGATGAGTAAGTGTGAAAATCTAGCCAAGGATCTAGTCTACTATGTCAGGCTCATGGCCACTGGACAGTCCACAAAAGCTTTGAGTGAACACATAAAGCACTACACAGTAATAAAAGTAAAATTCAATACTGTCCTTGAAACTTGTCTGTTTAACATGAATTTTGCGTTGGGATTAATATAAAATCCCAAAACTGGGAGGACAACAGTGAAAGGCATCACTGCATAAAAACAACTGAAATAGTGACTTTCATAATATCCCCCACATGCCCCACCCAAAGCTTGGTTTTAAAGATTAAATGTCCAGCATCTGGTGTTCAGAGGAACCTAAGGCCTCCTAGAGCAGAGCACAAAACAACAGGAATTCAAAACTTGTATCATTGGGAGAAGTGGCAGCCATAGCAACGCTTTAAATCTGTAGAAAGTATTGTTGGTTTGCAGTCAGGTTAAAAGTGAGGTAAGAGGTTTGCTATTTGCTCTTCCCCCTACAGTCTACCTATATCTATTTTGTTTTGGTTTTTTAAAGCATCTTGCTGTTTTCACATATATATTTTTCCATACATATTTTTAATATGTATACACACATATGTGTGTGCCTATGTGCATGTAAACTGTGCAAAAACACGAGTAGGAACTACTTCATGAAGTTATTATGCACCATCGGGAGCAGAGTAGTACTGTTTAATCAGGAGTATAATATGTTGTCCACTCAAATAAGTAGAGAAATAGAAAATATATATAGTTAGTTTTATCATTCCAGTCACTACAAGCAAAAGGGTAGCAACAAAAAGATAGATTAGAGAGAGTTGATAGATTCCTTTAATCAGCTTGTACTCTAAAACCCACCTGAACCACAAGTCGTGTCAGGCAGGGTAGAAAGGTGACTTGACATTACAAATCATACAGGCCCTGAACATCAGATAAATTGAGAAGATATATTAGTTCATTACTCTGAGATCCTGCAGGACCAAAAGCTTTAGTCTTTCACGCAGTTGTTCCTGCATTGAATCCACAAATGTGCATTTGCAAAATTTTGTCTTTCAGGAACACAGATAGTCTTGACTTAAAACAACAGTCACATTATGGAAAGAATTACAGATTCCCTGATAAATAGGTCCATTGTTTGATCACCACATTACAAATGGAGAATGGGTGGGGGCAAAACAACAAAAAGATCCACTTCCAAGACAAACTTGTCAGACTTCAGCTTCCAGCTGCTGGGTACTAGTCTGGTGAACAGTGTGTGGCTGTTCAGTTTTTATTCTTTTTCCTCCTGTTTTATTTCTATCTGGCTTTGCCACATTCCACTTCTTTCCTTTCTTCTTTCATCTTAAAGTATTAAACAGCCTGATCCTTCTGCCACTACAATGAATTTTCATCTGCCTTCAAAAGTGTCAGTTTTTTCTCCTTTTCAGAGAATCAGTTGTGTCACTATCTTAAAAGAAGTTACTGAAAATTGAGCACCATATACCACTATCATCATTCTTACTCATGCTGTGAAAAGACAAATTACTTTCTTGCTCACATTTAGTACTTCCTTATTCATCCATCTGCAGAGCAATCTCACCTTGTTCTGTTACAGCACATCATTTGTTCCTAGCATACTGTTACCCCCAGGTCCTTTTAGTTGTTGCCTTCCACTAATTTCATTTGAAGTAAGCTCACACTCCTTATTTCTATAAGGATCACTTTACATTCAGCATATTTAAAGTTCATTTCTCTTTCCATGAACGTCTATGTATCATTCTTTCAGCTGCTGATTTATCTAAATGTTTTCTCCATATTGATTTTATAGCTACTGTTGCAAAAATGTTATAGCTGAGCTGTGATAAATGTAATAAAAGATTTCATATAATCAATACTGAGTGCTGGGGACTGCTAACATCCATTACAGCACTGCTGGAAAAGGCCATTCCATCATGCCCACATATTTACTTGGGTGGAACTTTGGAAGTGGGGAGCAAACTTTCATTGATTTTTGCTGTAAGATAAAGTTGTGGTGGTAGCTCTCTGGCCACAGAGAGAAACAACTTTCTCAGGCATTGTCCTGGGGAAAAGTTTGTGAGAAGATGAGAGAAAAGAATGAGAAACAATTCTTATCTTCACTTGCTACATCTGTTGTTGTGAACATGAGGAATGTGTTATGGAGATTGTTTCCCAAAGGGGGGGTTTCTTAACTAGCCAATGGTGATGGTGTTTGGACTAGAGGACCAGTTAGGTCCAGGCGTATTGTAACTATCTATAAAAGCTATGGGTTTCTTAATAATAATATATAATATAATAAAGGGATTGATCAGCCTTCTGTGAATCATGGAGTCAATGCTAATTATTGCCCGTTTTGGGATCACCTGTAATGACATAAAGTAATGGCAAGAGAGCTCTCTACTGTACAGCCAACAAAGGTACGTGGAAAATAAAGAGAGATTAGGCTACCAAAAGTGCAGCACTGGCCAAGGGCCCGTGGAACCCTCAGCTGCTACACTGACACTAGCCTTACACAATTAATAACAAGAATGATTTGAATTAGCTTTTTTTTTTTTTCCAAACAACTGCATAAGATTTCAGGCTGGATGGCCACACTTTGTTACCAGATGAAGCCATGAAATGATTCAAGGAGAAGGTGAGGAAGATTAGTTTATGCTAATCCTCAGTTCACCTTGCAGGAGAAGGAATGAGTGATATCCCAGACGCAAAATAGAGTAAGCCACCAGATGAGCCAAGCACCACACTGGGACAATCAGGCACAGTGTGTCACATCCTAGAGATATTAGCAAGGAGCAGCATCTCAGTAATTCTCCTAATGATGAATAGGGAAAGGCAACTTTCTCACTTGAAAAGAAACTCATCATCTGACCTGCTAAGCATGAGAAGTAACTCAGAAGAGTCAGGACAAGGGCTCCTCTCACAAATGACCACCTTCTCCCAGCTAGCCTTTGATCTCTGTATTTGGGCCAGTAGCAGTCTGATTCTGCCAACACCTGGTGTCCGCTCACCACTGATGTGCACATTTTCTACCTGTCCTTCTGACCATTCAATGCTTGAGCCAAGTAATTTATAATTACCACTGTAGCATCTTACAGGTTCATTGGCACCACCAGAGAGTTATCTACTTTAGGCTATCATAATGTTGTGTAAACACAAGAAAACGAAAAAAGAAAGAAAACAGTGCAGATGATTGTATCAATTTTGCAGCTGCAAAAAGAAGAAGCTCAGTGATTGCATTTCATACAGCAAATCCACAGTTAGAACTGCTAACAAGAGGTCAGCTTAGTACTTTAGTCTTACACACTATTCCTGCCTGTCTTCCTTTCTTACAGCAGTTTTGAAAATAAGAAAGAAATAAAGGATTTTACTGCTTTAAGTGACAAGAGATAGTATTCATGTTTGTTAATTAAGGAAACTAAATAGTGCAGGAAATCATCTGTACAGAGTATATTTTATTTAAATTGACAATCTATTTTGCTTTATTAAACAGCTTTCTACATTAGACTAGTCAAAGGAATTAATGCAATCATTGAATACTCTGGTCATCTTGACCCACTCAGCAACCTTAGAGTTTGGTTTGGGGATTTTTTCTGTTGTTGGTGGTTTTTTTGTTTGGTTTGGGGTTTTTTGTGGGGTTTTTTTGTTTGTTTGTTTGTTTTGGGTTTTTAATTTTTTTTTTCTGTGGCCTGTGGACCTTCAAAGTAATTTCTAGAAATTTGAAAAATGTTCCCCAGCAGAGTCAGTCTCCCTCTGCTTCAAGTTCTGTGCTTCCATTTGGAACTTGCTCCCTTTCTCACGTTATTGCTGCAAATAAAAATGTCTATACTAAGAAATCCAGCATGAAAGTATGCTTCATTATATGAAATATTCATCATATGGCGATGAATATTGATTTTCCCTTTGACTGTCAGGAAGTTTTTATCTGTGTATCAAAACACCAATTTTATTTCATGAAACCTAATTACAGAGGATTTTTTCCTACCTCCTTAAAGATCTTTACAATGACAAATGCTCTGTGACAGGGAGCAGAAGCCACACTGTTTAAGATATTTCCATTTTAAAGATGTCATGGCCACTGTAAGCAATTTCTGCTGCCCAAGACAACTTACACAGCTTATTTTCAAATACTGTTTATCTTTATTGAGACTTCAGTGTGGTTTTCTAGTGTACTTAAACAATTATTTGCCTTGGGACACTTTATGATGACCTTTCAACAATGAACCAGCTTATTTATTGCTATTCATGTTGTTCATTTACATGAAATTGTTTCTTAAAACTTTATTTTACTCTTTTAAATTATTCAACTCTTTTAAAAATAGAATTTATGTCATTCTATCACATGAAGAGGGGAGACTTCCTCAAACACTTAGTGTTTGATTAGTCTGCCAACACCTCAGAGAAGCCAAGACTCTTGTACTTGACCAGTTTGTCAGTATCCCATTGTGGGGTTCCTTCCACAAGCAGTTCACTAGATTGGGCAGTTCAGCTGACTTGTGCAGGATCACATGCCAGACACAGACACCCCCTCCTGGGTCTCCTCCACACCTTTACCCACTGCGAGCAGTGACCAGCATGCAATGTGTGAGGACTCACATTAACAATTCACAGAGCAACACTCTTCATCAATGAAATTGTGATGAGTTCAGGAACTGCTGGTGATAGTATCTGGCTACAAAAATATATTCAAAGCAATATACTAATTAAAAGCAATGTACTAACAAGCTCTAATCCTCAATAAAAGTTAACCCCAGACAGTCATTCAGCACACACACAATATTGTACTCACTCAGTAGGTGTCCCCATGGACTGATCCCAGAAGTTACGATGGAGTCCTTCTTCTAACTTCTCCCTATCCTTAACTACTTTTATACAATTTTTTACATTAAGTGGAACTTGAGTAACTTTAGTCATACATCTTACATAGTGAGGGATGGTTGTACCTGGGGCAGGTGTCTCACGACAGTAGCAGAGATTACCTCGGGATGGGGACATGCATCAGTCCAAGGAGACTGATTTTGCCATGGTGGCTGACTTAAAAGCAGGACATCTTCCTTTATCTCCTTTGGTTTTCATTTTCTGTGCAGCTTATTAGCTAGAAAGTACCAACAAGTTCCCTCCTCTGCAATGGTTTAGACAGAGCCTGGCTTTGTTGTCCTCCCTCTGTTCTACTGTCCCTTTAGGCCCCGTTAGGTTTTATTGTGTGGGGGAGGTTGTATATGGTGACCATGTTCCATCCAGGGAATAGCAACTGTATTTTTCCCTGTAACTTCCATACCATTATCTTTTTGCCCCCAGTCATCTTCTCACACAATCAAAATAAATTACATTTCCCTTCCTTTACATTTACATCTCACACAATGATGAGGGAAAAACAAAAGTAACATTGTAGACCTTTGTATGTTTGCATTTGTCCAACTACTCCACACTAACGTTATTTTCAGACAGGACTTAAAGTATTATCACCGTAATGACCACATATTGGAGCTAGAAGCTCACAAAGTACATGATAAAAATAGAAAAAAACCATGATAAATATAGAATTGTGATGAGCAGGAAAGCTTCCCCTAAAGAAAGCAAGAAGTCAGCAGATAGTTTCTATGATTTCTATTTGCCATGTCTCTTTGATAGAGATGAAGAGTATTGTTTCAAAATAGTTATATTTCAGTTCACAATTCATAGTCACATAGGCACCTTAGATTTACACTGGGCTACAGAAAACACTGCATCAATATACTGTTTTTTCTGTTTAGCAGGGATTTTGGTCAAAAAATAAGGACCTACACTGTGCTTGAACATAGGTTTGCTGAACTGGCTTTGCTCATTTGTACTGTGCTCTTTGTGCAAATAGAAGATAGAGGAGGATCATTAAACATGGTCATTAAAAGCTCTGAATTTCTCTGAGTCAGCTGCATGCCCTGTATCACTGCCATACATTATCTATCCTTCCCCCTACTAAACAACTAAGACTGTGAAAGGCACTAAGAATGTACTAAAAACCAAAATACATGTAGAAAGAAAACATATGGACAGTGCTCATTTATAAACAAACACTGAATAAAATAATCGTTACTTCCAATGTGGGAACATTTTCCTCATTGCAAGATGGGAAAGTGGAACGCCATTACGAATTTAGAGATTAAATGCTTCTGCACACTCACCAGAGAAACTGATTGTTTTGACACATGTTGATGGTAAGTTTTTACTTACACCTTGCAATCAGAAGCTCAAATAAGCAAGTTACCAATACTGTACTTGTGGGAAATGGAAAGATAAAAACTTCCACAGACACTGAAGGGTTTGGTTTGCAGCCTTAGTAGAAGCTTAGATTAATGTAAAAATAAAATACACAAACGTTAAGCAGAAAAATCATAAACTTATGTTTCTATAGTTATAAGAATATACTTTAAATAAGTAAAAAACTGTATTGATAGGATACTGAAGGATTTATAATATAGGGGTGTAATTGTGTAGAGTAATCTAAGAGTTTAGATGTTATGATAAAAGCATACATGTATATGTGTGATAGTAGCTCATTAGATAAAAGTATCCGCAGTGCAACAGAATTAAGTAAAGGTGATAAGTTAGAAAAGCAAAATAAACTTGGTGGCAACTGTCCATTGGATTAGAAAGTTCTATATTGTCTTGTAACGAAGAACTAGTGGCTACTTGGAGCTACAGTTGACTGCTTGCTCTCATAAGTCTCACAGCCTCTAAGACTGATGTTTATCTGAGTAATAAATCATTCTTAGCCCAACTGTGGTCCCATCCCTTCATTAAAAACAATGATAATAATATGTACTAAAAACTATGGGTTAATGATAGTAGTATTTAGAAAAGTTTGTATTAAGAAGGCTTCTAGCTTTTTGATGTACACAAACTCTGCTCTGTGATTTAAGGAACTTGACATGTAAAGACAGAACATTCAAAAATAATTTTTTTCAACAGCAAAGCTAACCTCCTGTATCAGAGTAACGGAAGAAACAAGATAATTTCATCATCTGTTGAATATGAATTTGTAGTGATTCTTGTCTCAGTGCATAAAACCCTATCAAGCTTTCTCCAGAAGTGAAAGATGAAGGATGTAACACATGCCTACTCACCAGTGAGGTTTAACTATTCTAAAAATGGAATCATGAACCACAGTGTCAAGTTTGCCCTCCTTCAAAATTAATTAGAAAAACATTTTTTTTTCCTTGATGTTAACAGACAAAGAAATACTTATTTCATAAAACACTCACATTCCTTATTAAAATACTTTTCACCTTTTTCTCCTTCCTTTAGTGAAAAATGCTGTTCTCTGACAATCTTTGTAAACATCTTATGCATAATGGAATTCTCTGAATCCGGTTTTGATACTTTGCAATCACAGTAGTTAACACTGGCAAGACTTGTTCATGACACCCCTGCTGTTGTTCTTGATCTTGTTGCAAGCTTATGCCATATTTACATCAGCCAAACATTTATCAGGATTCTTTAGACATGCTCAAAGTTTCTTTTCTATGAAGCAAAGAACATGCCATGACAGACAGCCTGAGACACAGCATCAGTCTAGCCACATGACTCACTGAATTTGATCTCAATGTGAGCGAATTTCTTCAGGGGGCTATCACAATAACCTCAGCTGTATTACTTCCAGGACCCCTACTTTTTATATTCCTTGTTACCTATGTCCACATATTACATCATTATAAATGTATTTTTACTGTGAAATGCTCCAAAAGCACTACATGCTTCCTTCACAATTCCAATGACCATGAATCCAAATGCAGATGGAACTCTAAAATTAAGTTCTGCCTTAAAAAATACCAAAACATCAAATAGAACAGGTCTTCAATTAGATCAGTTTTTATTTAAAGTGAAGTCTGAAAATCTGTAGCATTTGGCTATTAGTCTCAGAAAAACAATCTGTTGAAAGATTTCCCCTTTCTACTTCCAGGCAGACCAGAAATACTCACAATCTGCTTTGTGATATTTTAGTGTTTCTAGACTCTGCTGCATGAAAGTACATTAATATACTGAAGTAAGGTACAACGGGTCCTCAAAAAGTATACTTGAATAAATTTACACATTTGTTTAACAGAAACAAGAATGGTAAAAAAGAAAAAAAGAAATCTTCACCAAAGGATGACTTAAAAACTAAACTCATCTTGCAAAGTTGCAAGCAGTACTCCTTCTAAATAATAGGAAGTATTCTGTAGAGTTGGAGGCCATTTGCAACCTCAACTATTCTGAATGCCCCAGGCTCTTGAATGCTTTGAATAATTTCAAAGTTTAATGAACTGTTCATTCACCAGCAGTGTTACAATATGTTCTGGCAGAATTTCCCCTCCTAATGGAAACACCAGACCTAGTCTTTTAAAGGCAGCTAGGACAGTGCAAGGGAACTAAGTAATATTATGGCTGAGGTAGGGAATCTCCAAAATGATGCTAATTTGCCAGCTTTGAAAATGCAATGGATCAGCCAGGAGCTGCATGATTAAATTATGTCATGCCAAAACTAGCACTAGAAGGTTATAATAGTAGAGGGTATATAGTCTCTTAACAAAATTCCCAAAACAGCTATAATATGAACAGTTAATTTGCTTATAGATGAAGTAGCGGCAGCTGGTCAAAGATAAGGCAGCAGATATTAGCACTTGCAAACCTTCAGTTTGCAACTGATTTAATCTCAGGACTGCTTAAAATGCCTGAGCTGCCCAGGTCCCACAGCTAATCCCAAGGTAAAAGCTCTGTGTCCTCCCCACATCACCATAAACCTGGAATAACAGTTCACACACAAAAGATGTTATCACTGAGCAACCTGATCTAGTGGAAGGTGTCCCTGGCCACAGCCAAAGGATGAAACTAGATCAGCTTTAAAAGTTCCTTCCAACCTAAACAATTCTAGGATTGTGTTACATACAGGCATCTGAGTGATGTCAGGCATGTAATGACCACACTTCATTTTTTTCCTTTCAAAATAGAATTCCTGCCTTTTTGATCACTAGATCCAAATCCTCCATCAAAACTTTAAAACTGGATGCATATGTTTCTCCAGAGTCAGGTACAAGAGGGTCCTTCCCACCACAGCTCCTTATGTCTTTCCAGAGAATCACGGAATATCCTCTGTGGGAAAGGACCTGTAAAGATGACCAAAGTCCAAGTCCTGATCCCACACGGGTAGCCCCAAGAATCACATCATGGAAGACCATGAGCATGGGATTCATAGCAGAAAGAAAAGACTTGCAGCCTCACAGGTCTGACATTTCCTCTGCTTTTCTGGAAGTGGCAGAATAAGCCTGAGGTGCAGGCTCTGCAGTCTCCAACATTAATGCACATTTACAGGTAACACTTTGGGAAATGTCTCATTGCAGCCTTTATTTCGTGAAGGCAGTTTTTGTGGCACAGATCTGGCTGCTTTCAGAGAATGCTATAGAAATAAGTCTGCCCTTTGACTGACTTTGTCAGAAAGACTAACACACTTAGTTCTGAAACCTGCCAATATTTCACAGCCTCTGGAACAGACAAGCTGTCAGATTTCCTTTGGGAGGAAAAAGGGAGGGATGTACATCCACTGAATGAAAATAACTAACACAGAGCTGGATCCAGACTCAAATAAGCAAGTGTTTCACTGAATGAGGGCTACAGGTTTTGCCTTACTGATTTTAGCTCAAAGACAGTTCTAGGATTTGGCCTTCACATTTAAGCATAAGGCTATTTTATAGGACTTACCTGCCTGAAACCAGAAAAAGACTGAAAATCTGCATGAGCACAAGATGCATAGAGAAAACCTTCAACATGTGAAAATTTATTCTGTAGGCACACAATACACAGACCAGCAATGACTGAAAGCTTGTATTGTTGAATACAATAGCAGCATCCTTCAAAAAAACAACTTGCAATGGAGCAAAATGTCACAGAGCTTTGTAGTTATACTTGCTTTGACTTTTGAATGCAAAACCTATTTCTGTTACCTGCAACATTATCAAGCTGAAGTTTATCAGCATGAGACAGCACCCCTAACATAGCTGTTTCAAGTTTTTTTTGACAGAACCAACTGAACTATTACATTGGATTCACAGGAAAATGTGGGACATATCTACACCATACATAGACATAGAATAATAATTTCAGCATGTATTTTAGTGCAATGTTTGGAAAAGCAAGTCTCCACATTCACTGTAAGACTCACCTTTCTTGTCCAGGAATTGTGGGGTTTGTGGAGATATTCTTGAAGTATGACAAATAATTCCACAAAGATAACCAAAAAATGAGCTGCTGAAAGAAATAATCACATCAAGGCTTACCACAGTCTCTCAAAAACCATATACCAACTCACAACTCCACCACTCTTAATAAAACCACATCACCACCAACCTTTTAAAACTGATTAACTATCCCCCAGCAAAGGAGGATAGAAACCCAGCAGCTGTCAGGCACAGAGTTACATAAGAAAGAGGCTATTCAAAAGGTTTCTGCTAGACAGAGAAAGAGAAGCCTTTTTTTTTCTTTCTCCTCACATAAAAATAAAGGTTATAACAATGGAGGGTTGAATAATAGCAAGAACAGTTACAGAAGAAACTGATGAATTGGGAGAGACATGCTGCTGGGGCTGTACATTTAGAAAATCTGCATGGGGCAAAAAATTTGCTACAGTGGAGTATCACTTGCATATCTATATAGCTAATGCCATCAGCCAGGCATGTGTGAGAAGTGAGAGCTAATGTGCACCATCCAGAGAACTCCCACAGACACCCAGAAGAAAGGAGTCCTTTTATCTGTTCTTACCTTTTGCTGGGGGAGAGCAATAGATGAACACAGTAGAAGGCCAAAATATTCAGTCCAAAATACAAAATGCTAAGCAAACGCCTTGCCTCTGTAGTCACAGGTGTGATTTCCATTAAAATGAAGTAATTCAGCTGTGAAGCAGTGTAGCCTACTTGGATGACTGCCCCCATGTAGATTCAAGTAGGAAATTAATAGATACTCTGAAAAGAATGAATCTTTGGCTCAAAGAAGCCTGAAGTACTTGGAATTTTTCAAATTCCTGGTTCAATGATACATGTCTGTAGATATGTTTATCCAGTGTTACAGCTGTAACCTTCAGTATACAGCTCTTGCCTTCTTTCAAAACACTTGGGACTCGCATAAAGTACTGGGTCCTCTCTTCCTTACAGTGGTAGAATTGCCAAAATAATTACAGGACAAGGAAGCAAAGGGCAGTCCAGAAGCAAGACTGTTTGCAGTCCCAGGGTTTGAAAGGATGCAAGCACTAAGATCATGTAATGAAGGTATTATTTGCTGTAGGATACAGTGCTAAGTAAGAGAAAAGAGAGAAATATTTCATTTCACTTGTTCTAAATCAATTCATAATATCAAGGGGATTCACATTTGTATTTGAGTACAATATTTAACTTATCAATAAAGGTATTTTTTTGACAGATGTCTTATTCTAAGCCCTGATCTGATTCAACATGCAGTCACTGGGGCTATTCATATGCTAAAATACTATGATGGGAGATGCTTTGGAAATAGTAGCTGAAATAATAAATAAAAGATGTATTTTTGAGTCAGAAAGGCAACATTACACTCTCAAAAAGTACTAGGGTTGAAAAGGGAGTGCTGTTACAGGTGGGAAGACTCCATAAAGCTTTCCCTGAACTCCAGCTTACACAAAGCCTCTGCAGCTTTTCTAACAAAAGAAACAAAACCATTTTAATGATAAAAGCATAAGAGAATTGAGGATTTGCCCCAGTGCAAGAAGTATGCTGATGTTGACTTGGAATTTTACAATTACTTTTATGTTTTAGAGCCTTATGACATTTGGATGAGGTGATTGTGTACTTCAGGAACACTCTCACCTGAAATGAGGGCCTTAGGCACTCATGGACCTCTTGCTGTCACTAGCTCAGCCAGTAACCCATGCACAGAAACAAAACCATTTTAATGATAAAAGCATAAGAGAATTGAGGATTTGCCCCAGTGCAAGAAGTATGCTGATGTTGACTTGGAATTTTACAATTACTTTTATGTTTTAGAGCCTTATGACATTTGGATGAGGTGATTGTGTACTTCAGGAACACTCTCACCTGAAATGAGGGCCTTAGGCACTCATGGACCTCTTGCTGTCACTAGCTCAGCCAGTAACCCATGCACTGCAAGTCCTTTTCAGTGAAAAATTAGTACAGCATCCAACCTAATACTTCTAATTGCAGACAATAAACTTATGAGAAATAAACTAATATTAATATTCCAAGGTTAGTGCAAATCTCTGATGAACATAAAACAACCCCACCAAAATCAACCCCACAGAGCAGGTTACAGAAGACAAGTGTATAAGGTCAGAATTTCACACTGTTCAAAACAAGAAACTGAAGATTTCTTTTTAGTAAAGGTTAATGCACATCTGGTTTGAAAAATGAACTCAAAAAATACAGTTCACACATGAGTACAAAGTATTTTGCATTCAAAATACTCCAAACAACCAACAGAAATTAAGCTGAGAGGAAAAAAATTAGCAAAATTAATCGGAACATTTCTAATCTCAATTTATTTAATTTTTTTTACCTTGTAATCATTTGATGGGATTGCTTTGTCTTTTTAATTTACCAGTCCGAATTAAATAGCATAGTGATCACTTCTCAGGTTTCCTGGATAAGAATACTCCAATCTTCAAGGACAAGAGGATGTCCTTTTTTCCTATCCTGATCTTCAAAAACATTTGCTCAGTATTTTGTCTTTTTGTCTGCTATGTCAGGGCATCCCAAGTACAAAAATGCTTACAAACATCCCCCCCCCCAAAAAAAAAAAAAAAAGCACCTAAATGGAAAGAATTTTCTCTGACCCAGAGGTCACTCAAGTAGTGGCAAAGCAACTAGAGGATGTTGCATTTATGAAAGGTTACTTGTGTTTAATATACAGAAGAATTTCGCCAGGTGCCTCCCTATTGAACACACAGTGATGAAGAGGAGAGGGGCGGTGACTTGGAGCAAGCAGTGGAGCCCTATGCCACGATGTTGACCGGGCACATAAAAGTCCAGGGAAGTGTTCTGCCCAGGTTCACAGGCATGAGAGCCCACAATAAAATTCTAGTCAGCTCTCTCATTCCCTCACCATACTGATGAGGGAAATACTCACTGTCTACACAATAAAGGACATGCCTGTCTGGCTGTAATCTATTATTGTGTTATTTTCCCCACCATACTAGACACAGGTCAACTCCATAAAAAATGATTCTACAACAGCATTGATTGCTTGGGTCCATGGACTAAACTCAGAGAAGGTACTCATAGACAGATCACAGAATTAACTAGGTTGGAAAAGACCTTTGAGATCATCATGTCCAACCTATGACCTAACGCCTCCTCATCAACTAAACCAAGGCACTAAGTGCCACATCCAGTCTTTTTTAAAATATGTCCAGGGATGTTTAATCTACCACCTCCCTGGGCAGCCCATTCCAGTGCCCAGTCACTCTTCAAGTGAAGAATTTTTTCCTGATGTCCAACCTAAACTTCCCCATGTGCATCTGTGTCCTCTCATTCTGTCAATTGTTGCCTGGGAGAAGAGACCAACCCCCATGTGACTACACCCACCTTTACAGAGAGTGATAAGGTCTCCCCTGAGCCTTCTTTTCTCCAGGCTAAATAACCCCAGTTCCCTCAGCCATTCTTCATAGGGCTTGTGTTCCAGACCCTTAACCAGCCTTGCTGCACATCTCTGAACATCCTTATTTCAACAGAAAAATCCCCTGTAGCAGATAACCCAAATTCAGCCTAAGACCAAGTGCTTAACTTGGCTCCGAGACTTCCTATTTTCATGAATATTGAGTTCACCTTCTCAGTAAGGCCCAAGGTGCTGCTGGAGTCCTGTAGCTTTATTATGCCACAAACAAATGAAAGGGAGTAACATCAGACATTGATCCAGGACTATGGCTATAAAAGGTGACTGGCACAAGCTCCAGCTGGAGCCCTGCTCTCCCAAGCATGCTGTCAGCACAAGCTTTCCTCACAAGGCTGTTTTGACCAATGACAATCTCAGTGACAAAACCTTCCCTCCTCATTCCAAGACTGACACTTCCTAGAGCTCAAAATTATTTCCTTCATTCTAGAAGTATTCCAGAGTATTTCCAGAGATAGTCCAGGGAACAGTGAGTCCTTACTTGGAAACTATTTTTATCTGTTGGATCTTAGCTTTTTTAGAAGGAAGAGCAGCTTGGCAGAATCCAGGACAGCTATGCACATCCTGCTATTCTGACACAATTATGTTGCAGATGCTACTATTCCACACAAGCTGAATATTCAACCCGTACTACTTCTGACTTTTTAATAATGGACAACTTTCAGAAAATCATTGTCATCTCCAGTTTAACATCTCAGACTTGATGACAAGGAAAAATTGGGAGGAATTTTTTTTTTAGTCTCACTGGAATAAAAATTACTCAGTTGAGGCACATGGCTACAGGCTGTCATGCATACTGAAGTCATTCCATACTCATCATGGCAATGAACACTGTATTCTACTGTAATCAGTCTTTTTACAGTATAGAGCTATAATTATAAAGTGATTTTGATTTCAGAAATGGCATTGCAGTACCTCACTTAAAAATATCCTCCTTGAAAATCGGATGCTAAGACTTTTGTTTAGCAGAGGGACAGTAAGTTAGGCATCAAAGCAGACTTTGGCAAGGAGAAAGCCAGTCACTTATCTGGCAAGAGACTTGGCTAACAAAATAAGGATTACATGTATGCTGAATTCTGCTATGGAACACTTTCCTAGAACTTTTGAATTATGTCTTTTGTCCTAAAGGGAAGTAAGGGGGGAAAAAAGGGTAAAGGCACAATGGATTGTTAAATAGCAAGCATCATGTATCCCTTCCCGAGGCACAGGCCAGGACTGAGGCATGTGTCGGATGGTGCAGGATGTAGGTGTGATTCAGCTTCATCTTTCTAATGTTTAAAACACTTTCAACCACTCAAGACTATTTTCTGCCACCAAGTCTCTGATGGGAATGTAAGAGAGGCAGCCCTGACATTCAGCATCTGCTCTCAGAAGCAATGTTTCTCCTATCACCCAAAGCCATAATAGAAAATAATTTTTTTTTTCCACAATTCAGCTAAGTTACTGCAAAACCAGAAACAACACTCTCCCCTTTCTTGTTATGCACAACAGGCATCACTTTTTTTTTTTTTTGATCCCCAAAAGTTATATATTTTCTCCTGAAAAGGCCAAAGGGGCAGCTAATCCTAAACCTGTAAATAGATATGTAATGATCAAAAATATTTTAAGGCTGTTCAGCCAAGCACAAACAGCTGTGATACCAACAGTAAATCTATTCTTACAAGTTGGCTGTATTTATTTTGATTTAAAGATATGTATGCATCTCACATAATCTAACAAAAACTTCAAAAGACATTTTTGTTATGTGTTTGGACACCTGTTAAAGTGGGTGAGCAATTGCCAGGTTACATTTCACTCATCTTTAATATTTAAGTGCTTAAATGGCTGTGCCTGCAGCTGGTAGTTTTCACGTAGCCAAGCATGGTTCAAAGTCAAAGTGTAGTTCCAGGTCATGGTCAGTCAAGGCCATGCACATTTTAAACACCCAAAAGGTAAGAGTAATTTCTTCCCTTCCTATCTCTGTTATGGTTCTACTGAAAAAAACCAAACATTTTTCACCTCATTTTTAAATTCAAATCTGCAGAACTGTTTCACCTGAAAGATAATGTCACAAATTTTATATTACAATAGAACATCTTATGATGGAAACACTTCTGAGAGGTTATATTAAAATGTCACAAAGATATAATCACCTTAAAGTATCTCCTTGTATTGAATTAAAAATCCTGTAACTGCAATACCATTCTGCAAAAGGATTCAAAGACCTTCCTTAAAAAATAGATTATTCCTTTAAAATATGCACCTTTCTAAAGTAATTTATGTAGAAAACCTTATTGGTCTCTTTCCTGTTAAATGCCACAGGATTCTTCATAATGGAATTGATTACAGAAGAAAAAATACCATTTAATTTATTCAAACCCATGCATTAATAAAACCATTTTCTGGCCTAGATTAAAAAAGGACAGGACTAGCCTAAAATGAAAACACAACTCCACTGAGATTTTTTCACTCCTTTGTAAATTACAGCACTTGTTTAATTAGACCAACTTCAGACATGAAACTCAACTCAGATCCACATCTTCTCATTCACACAAACAACAGAGTGTCCAGTATTTAAAAAGAGTACTAAAGTGGAATAGTGATTATATAATAAAAGTATTAAAAACGATGAGCATTTACAAGTAAATGAAAGTGCAGCACTGTTTCTGCTACAATTCATAGAAAGTCTCCAAGACAATGGTTTCTACACTGAAAAGAATTTAAATTATGCAGTAATCCTAAAAAACGCTACTCAATCAAGAATGAGGAAAGAGGTGAAAATAGCTCTCAAAACAAGCACTGCAAATCAGTTTACAGTTCCTGATAATCCAGAGATTAACNATTTGGAAGTTATTAATATGCAAGTCCTATGGAAGGGATACACATCATACCAACACACACCTACTGAGACCTGTAGGAGATCTTGGTCTGTCCGGGAATTTTTAGCTTTTTTAAGGACTCAACGTGAGGCAATTATGCTTGCCATTACTCTTCCACTTTTCCCACCTGCACAGCTTTTTCTCCACAACCAGTCACAAAATCTCCCATGTGCACCCAGTGCTGGCCAGGAGCTGCCAAGGGCTGGCTGGCATCTCAATCACTGCACAAGTCCAGCATTTCCCTGGAAAGGCTCATTGCCTGCTGATTTAAAGCTGGTAATGAACAAGAACACATTTGATTCACCATGAATGGGTATCAGAGGACAGTAAAAGCCTGGGAACATGAAATCCTCTTCTCATTGCCATTCTCTTCTAGTATGGGATTAAAACATTAACATTCTCAGACTGATGTGCCCTGAAAAATATGGTAACCATTTTTGGAAACACCACTGAATAAAGATAATAAATGCAACAAGATTTATTGGCAACACAATACATCAGCAAAATTCTGAAAGTTAACCACATCTTTACTTATTTCCTGATTTTCACTATGGTTAATGGGAAACCTATATGGCCTGTGTGAAGATTTCTGTTCAATTATTCCTTGAGCCTTCACTAATTATAGTCAGTCCCAAGGAAAGCAGAAATTTTATATAATTTTATGAATTTTTTCTTGAAATCATGCTATTTCAAATCAAGAAATAAAGATATTACATGGTTCACTTATTGTTAACCAACACACCAGAATTGTATTTTTTCTACCAGTGTGTCAAATGTTCTTGCTGTTCCATATAATTGGCAATTTGTTAGAACTTCCTAGAACTTCATTATTGTGTTATATAATTGATTTTTACCTTTAGTTTTCCACTTACTATTCTCTATTTATTTGACTTTGATGTAGCATTTCACTGTAAATCAAATCCTACAATCATGATTCATGTATTTATCACTAGATATAGTCCATATGTCTAGGTGAAGTTTAGGTATGTTCTTTTCTTGTTTTAAGGACACAATTGAGGGAAAGAAATACTGGTTTGTTCATGGAATCACATATTACCTTACATTTCTTACACATGTCAGAACTTGCACCCATGGTGGCAGACTAATTTATATACCTCTAAAAATTTTATCCTTAAGATCTAGTCTGACACTCTTGTCTTAGGTTAGAAAATGCAAGCTGTGGCTGGGGGTTCTATTGCCATCTGTTAGAGGTGGGGCAGTTATCTGCTGGTAATTGGGCCACCTGTTAAAAACAGGTGGGGCAGTTTTCTTTCTCTCTTCCACAACCAATCCTCTCTCTGGAAAATATCTTCTGTTCATGGGCCAGTGAGTGTCACTGCATGGCTGATAAAATTACAGCATCCCACTGGGAGATGC
Source organism: Urocynchramus pylzowi (assembly GCA_013397555.1). NCBI lineage: Eukaryota > Metazoa > Chordata > Aves > Passeriformes > Fringillidae > Urocynchramus > Urocynchramus pylzowi. The sequence goes on along the minus strand of VZRH01002680.1, from coordinate 584,852 downwards.
TCTGCCTGGGGGGAGGAGCCAAGCATTCCTACATGGATATGATCTGAGATTTAGAACACCAGAGCAGCCTTTTCCCACTGCATTCCCAGAGGAGCAGCTTTCTTCTCCACTGCATTCCCAGAGGAAGACCAGGCCCATCTACACCACCACTGGACCTTCAGAGGAAAACTCCACCCTTGTCCAGGATCCCTGCTCCAACAGAACCACAGCTGGTACTGCAGGAGGGCTGCAGCCACCATGGAATCACTGCTACCAAAACCCTGACCCACAGCGTGCCAGAGCCTGTTCTGACTCTGTCAGTGTTATTTTGTATTACTGCTTTTTTTTAAATTTTTTTTTTCCTCATAAAGAACTGTTATTCTCCGCCTGAGAGCCCCTTAATTTCAAAATTCGGAAATATATATAATAATTCGGAGGGAGGGGATTTTGCATTTTCTGTTTCAAGGGAGGCTCCTGCCTTCCTTAGCAGACACCTGTCCTTTTAAACCAAGACAACTCTTACACAAAAATATGAAAGAGAAAATGGTAGATTTTAGTCAAGTATGTTGTCAGACATTCCAGCATGTGTTGACTGCAAGCATCAATTTGTGACGCTTTCTTTTGGTAGAGAAAATCTGTATTGCTTTTGTCTTAAGGTAAAGGTTTAGCTTTTTAGTCACATTTCCAGGATGAAAGAAGAAGAAATGCATGTTTGTGTCCTTCCCTTTTTGTGTTTCCCCCTATCCCTGCAACTTATTTAAAACATGTGAGTGAATCCAAGTGTTCCCCAATAAGCAAATATAATGAGTTTTTTTTTAAAAAACCCAACAATGCAAATGCACACAAACAGTACAGTTATGTATTAAAATACAAGAGCCTTGCAGAAGACTTTGTAAGACATCCCTGCTCTCACAGCCTACTTTTTCTATGCCTCTCTGTTTGGCAAGGGTCAAAGCATTTCTCAAGTCTAAAGATGCAACTTTGCAGAGTGACCCATATTAGTGAGTCGTCAACCAGTAGAAAAAGAACCAGAAAGTGTTAGAGCAGCAGTATAAAGCCAATTTTGAGCAGGACAAAATTTCAGACAGAATATATTTTGTAATAGGGTACTTTATAGCTGTACCAGTCTCTTGGAATCCAGACTTCATAGCACACTGTAAACTCGTGTCAAATTGGTGAGGGTTATTTGACATGCAGAAGCAAGGTGTGCAAAAGCTTATTTCCTTTCCATATCCAAGATATGAAAGTGGTGCCCCAGGCAGGGCTAGAGAATATCAGGTGCCTGTAGAAATCGAGCAGAATATATAAAAGCCGAGAATATCTGCTCAAATTCTCATCCAGTTGTGGGAAAAATTTTATTTGTTTTAGAATTCATTCCACAGCAAATAACTCCAAGTCTACCTCTGCTAACATGCTTGAGGGAGGAAGCATATGCATTGCTGTATGGCTTGGAAAGGAGTCTAGTGCACAGTGATTTTTCAGACTGTGTAGCAGCACAAAGGCAAGCAGTATTCAAACTGACCTTGAAAAGCAGTGAAATCTTCCTCTTAGCTTTAACTGCCCTTGTACTCAAACAGAAGATAGTTTATGAAGTAAATTTATGCTTAGATATAGTAACTGTAAACAGATGTTCTTTTTGCAGTCCCCAATTACTGTCTAACTGATCTATTCTGGACTGACAAAAGCATCTTATGAACATGCTCAGCCCAGTATCTATAAGCATTCTTTGCTTTAGTTAGAAATTGGAAAGGAGCTTCATGAGAATTCAGAGTTTATCATTATATGCTTTTACAGGTTTTATTCAAGGATATGATGCTACTGAGTTTTACACTGAATTTTCCCAGACTTTCCAGTGCTTCACACATATGCTTTTTTACATATAAGTAAAAGGTATAATATATTTAAATACAAAAGGCTTGTATTTACTGTGCATGTTTTTAGTCACCAACTAGCAACATCCTTAACCCTGTAAAGCTGTCTTCTTTCTGTGGAGCACTTGTGACAATCTATGAAAAAAGATGTGAAGCTAATAAAAAAGGATTCATTGCTGATAAAGGAAAACTATGAAGATTAGCTGAAAGCTTACAAAGCAAGTTAAGGCATAGCTTTAAAAAAAGCTCAGTTTTCATGGATCTCAACAAAAACTGTACTCTTGGAGACCTTATAAAACTTGGATTGCAGTCTGAATTCATAGTAACCTCTATGCTAAAATGTAACAAGAAATTTGAGGAAACTCATGAAGTGAACAATGAATATCTATCTGCATGTGTGATTAGAATTAAGCACTACATCGTATTTGCTCATTTCTGGTTAGAAAGTTTGAATAATAAATAAATTTTAAAAAACAAGCCTTGATACCGAATTTTAAAAAATCTCAACAATATTGAGAATTAATACATTTAATCTGCCATGAACTAATAATAGTATATATTCATCTAACTGCTCCTTACAGATCCCTTGTCCTTCCCTTCAACATTTTGGGTTGAATTCCATTTAAGTAGAGGGAAAAATTAAAGTTCATTATTATTTCACTGCTTATATTCTGCTAAGGACATACATAGTATCTTCTGTCTAAAGTTAGGGATTTATGAGATAGTTTTCCAAAATGTCCAAAACCAGCTACTACCTGGAAATTTTTGTCAAATGTTTCCAGATAGGTAGAAATCTAAGGTTCTTGTCAGAAGGAACTCTTGAAAGTTCCTCTAGGACAACTCAAAATACTAAGTCACTAAACTGTGCTCATCCTCTGCAACCATCTCTTTTTTCTTGGCCCACAATCAATTTATTATAATAAAAAAAGACCCTAAGGGGGAAGCAGTAAGAAAAAAAATCCTTGTATTTTTTTCATCATGAATGCCAGTGAAGTACTAAAAAGTACTGAGGTGACATGCAACTTATGTTTCAAGATTCTGTGATCTTTCTGGAGGCAATCAACCTCTACATATATAAATAAAATATTATAAATAAAAATAATCAGTCACATTGTTTGTTGATTCCTTACAGTTATACTAAGAGCCTGAGACTCCAGTAACCAGGCTTTGAATGGAAGACTTCATACTAATGGCTGTTCTTGATCCCCTCAAGAACAAAGGTGCCAGAACAAAGTAGCTGAGGCTCTAAAACGAGCACCATTGACAACTTCAATTTATTCAGCATGCCTGAAGTGGCAGAGAAATTATTTACTCGATTATACATATTTTATAGAGTACTGTCGTAGTTTCACACTGGCCCAACACCAGACACCTACCAGAGTTGATCGCTCACCCTCTCCTGCTACAGCTGGGCAGCAGAGATGGGGAAAAAAAAATAATGAAGGGTTCATGAGTGAGATAAGGACTGGGAAAAATATTTAAAGGGCAAAATAGGCTCAATTTAAAGTTGCAAAGTGCATTTATTGCTAACAGAATCAGAGGAGAATAATGAGATGTAAAACACCTTCTCCCCCCAGCCCCTCCCTCCATCCCAGAGACAGGCACAGGGAGACAGGGCATGGGGGTTTTGGTACTTCATCACCAAGATTTTCTTCCGCTGCCCAGGGAGAGGAGTCCTTTCCCTGTGAGGCCGTGGGGTCCCTCCCACAGGAGACCGTTCTCCATGAACTCCTCCGGCCTGGTTCCACTCTCACGAGCAGCGGCCCTGCTGCACCTGCTGCAACGTGAATTCCCCCCCCAGGCACACAGTCCTCCCAAAACTGCTGTGACATGGGTCACTCTTCCACGGGGTGCAGTCCTCCAAGGACAGGCTGCTCAGCGGAAGCAGGGCCCCCTCTCTCCACCAGGTCTCCCACTGGACCACAGCTCCTCCAGGCATCCACTGCTCCGGCATGGGCACCTCCCCCAGGGGCTGTGGGTGGATTTCTGCATCCCCTGTGGATCCCCAGGGGCTGTGGGTGGATCCCTGCATCCCCCGTGGATCCCCAGGGGCTGCAGGGACACAGCTGCCTCACCATGGTCATCACCACGGCCTGCAGAGGAATCTCAGCTCTGGCACCTGGAGCACCTCCTCTGCCTCCTTCTCCACTGACCTTGGTGTCTCCATGTTGTTTCCCTCCCATGGTCTCACCTACTCCTTCTCTTTTCCAACTAGAAACAAAAACCGTGACTTTGTTTGGACTTTCTTCTTAAATATGTCATCACAGAGGTGTTACCAACCTCTCTCATTGTCCCAGTCTTGGCCAGCAGCATGTCCATCTTCAGAGCCATCAGTCATTGGTTCTGCTGGACATGCTGGAAGCTTCCAGCAGCTTCTCACAGGAGCCACCTCTGCGGCCCCCCTGCTACTGAAAACCAGGCCATGCAAAACAAATACAAGTACCTAAATGGTCCTGAAGAGGCCATTACAGAGGTGGAAACGCTCCCTTCCAGCCTGACCTGCTGGTCTGTAACCAACAGGACTCCACAAGTATACTCACATGTATTGGAAGTAGCATTTACAGAGATACAAGAGCTCTTTTACAGACAAAAATTGATTGTCCCCTTTAATTTACCATTGTGCAAGGATAGTGGCATGTAACCATACAGTCAGAGAAGGAACAGCAAAGTGGGACTGACTAACTGGAACTGCTGTGGGGAGTGTCAGCCCTGGAGCCTTGCAAACCCAACCAGACAGCCACAGCCACAGCCACACATCACTATCCATCAGGGCTGCACCGGCTGCCATGGAACCAGTGACAGCATTGATTCAGTTGCCTCCTACTGACATTCAAACTGGTGGCTAACGACTGTGAGTGACATCAGGACCACAAAGATGTATATAAGCATCCACAGATGCTGCAGTTACTTTTCCAGCAGAAGGCCTGGCACTGAGCTGATCCTTTGCTTTTCCTGCAAAGCAGTCTGTGTCTTTATTGCTTTAAGAACTGCCTATAACAAAAGCAAGAACTTCTGATTCCTGAACTATTGGCATATTGGGACACAAGGCAGATGATGGACTTTCACCCCGGTTGGCATAAGAGATTTGATAACAGGATCCCTTGGCAATAGCAAACAGAACTTTGAGGATTAAATCGAGACTGCAAGAAGATTAAATCAGATGGGTTTACCGTAAAAAGAGAATTACATCAAACTCTGCAAGCAAGAAATGTTGTAAAATGCAGAAGTTTGTTTATGTGATTTTTAACCCAATCATTGTAATAAAACATTACTAGCCTTCCTAAAATACTACATAAGCATTTGTATCCCACAATAAAATCAGATTCTTTGACCATCTCACCGAGTCCCCATCATGGCCACTCTTAAAGGCACTTGTCTTCCCTGGAACAAAGAGTCCTAAATTTTAAAATTCAAATAACTACAAGGTATGATAAGTAACTTAACAGTCCCAAGTAAAATCCAACTATAATTTAATAAAGAATGAGTTTTAACTTTTAAATAATGAAATCGGCATGATAAACTATAATCGGCATGACTGATAAACTATCAGTCAGAATTGGTTTCTCTCTCCAGATTTACATGCAATAGAAATAACACAACTACCTATAATATCAAACCAAAACACTAAATTGAAGTTGTGATTATTGATTTGGAAAATACAGGATATTTTTGTGTCAACAGTACCACCTGCTGGATATCAAGATGATAAGAGGTAGAGACGAAACAACATTTATAAAAGTCAGATTATGGCACAACTCAGTACTAGTCTTGCACAAATGTCAGCATAACTAAACTGTTACAAATGAATTAATAAGAAATTTTCAGATCTTCTAAAGCACTCCCAAAACCCTGCAGAAAGGTCACAGACATTTTCAATACAGTATTTTCTCTTAAATCAGATACTCAAAACTCATTAAACATAATTAATCAGATGAATAAAAAATTCAAACCAATCTGCCTAGCCCAATTTAAAAGCTACTACTGTTAGTGACCGTGTTCAGTATGGGTTTTTTAAACTTAATTACACAATTAATGTGTTATATCATTACAATCTTATTTAGCAGGGTGGGAGAAGTAGACAAAATACCCTCAAAGCACTAAAACAAGCAAACCCCCTCCCCCCATCTGTTACTATTAAGGTGCTGTGAAATCCCAAAAATAAGCAGCTATTAAAAGGACCTCAATTCAACTGACTTCACTGAAGGGTTAAAGCTTCAACAAGAAAATAATCAACCTTGAAACCCCCTAGGATGTAGGCCTGCTGACACAGAAAATTGTTACCATATTTCTGCTACTTCTCAACAAACAACTTTCTGACTATATTATTGTATTGGTTTTGCATGGCCTGGTTTTCAGTAGCCGGGGGGCCACAGAGTGTGGGGACCTGCTGGGAAGGGGAGTGATTTTGTTCCCACCCCGCAGGGGGAAGTCCCTGGACCGGTGCTGAGGAGACGCCAGAGGGATAGACTGCGTTCCATTCTCACCTACTGAAGCCATCTCTCAGCCCACCTTCCACCCAGCCCCAGACGGAAAGCTCTTGCTCCCCAGGGTTAAAGGAGGTGACTCAGTCCCAGATGATTCCAACAAGGCCTTTAATGTAGGATCCAAGGAGTAGGGAGGATCAGGGTTACAGGAGAAGGATCATCTTAACAGGGAGACAACCACACAGGAGGACGCCGGGCAGAGAGTCCAGCCTCCGGAGCAGGGTCCAGGGTTTATATTTGGGCTGGAGTAGGAGGGGTTACAATATAGACGGTCCAATGGGGAGAGGGATAGGAGGAGGGGGCAGCATGAGGTAATACAGGGCGACCCACTGAAAGGTAAGNTGGCTAACGACTGTGAGTGACATCAGGACCACAAAGATGTATATAAGCATCCACAGATGCTGCAGTTACTTTTCCAGCAGAAGGCCTGGCACTGAGCTGATCCTTTGCTTTTCCTGCAAAGCAGTCTGTGTCTTTATTGCTTTAAGAACTGCCTATAACAAAAGCAAGAACTTCTGATTCCTGAACTATTGGCATATTGGGACACAAGGCAGATGATGGACTTTCACCCCGGTTGGCATAAGAGATTTGATAACAGGATCCCTTGGCAATAGCAAACAGAACTTTGAGGATTAAATCGAGACTGCAAGAAGATTAAATCAGATGGGTTTACCGTAAAAAGAGAATTACATCAAACTCTGCAAGCAAGAAATGTTGTAAAATGCAGAAGTTTGTTTATGTGATTTTTAACCCAATCATTGTAATAAAACATTACTAGCCTTCCTAAAATACTACATAAGCATTTGTATCCCACAATAAAATCAGATTCTTTGACCATCTCACCGAGTCCCCATCATGGCCACTCTTAAAGGCACTTGTCTTCCCTGGAACAAAGAGTCCTAAATTTTAAAATTCAAATAACTACAAGGTATGATAAGTAACTTAACAGTCCCAAGTAAAATCCAACTATAATTTAATAAAGAATGAGTTTTAACTTTTAAATAATGAAATCGGCATGATAAACTATAATCGGCATGACTGATAAACTATCAGTCAGAATTGGTTTCTCTCTCCAGATTTACATGCAATAGAAATAACACAACTACCTATAATATCAAACCAAAACACTAAATTGAAGTTGTGATTATTGATTTGGAAAATACAGGATATTTTTGTGTCAACAGTACCACCTGCTGGATATCAAGATGATAAGAGGTAGAGACGAAACAACATTTATAAAAGTCAGATTATGGCACAACTCAGTACTAGTCTTGCACAAATGTCAGCATAACTAAACTGTTACAAATGAATTAATAAGAAATTTTCAGATCTTCTAAAGCACTCCCAAAACCCTGCAGAAAGGTCACAGACATTTTCAATACAGTATTTTCTCTTAAATCAGATACTCAAAACTCATTAAACATAATTAATCAGATGAATAAAAAATTCAAACCAATCTGCCTAGCCCAATTTAAAAGCTACTACTGTTAGTGACCGTGTTCAGTATGGGTTTTTTAAACTTAATTACACAATTAATGTGTTATATCATTACAATCTTATTTAGCAGGGTGGGAGAAGTAGACAAAATACCCTCAAAGCACTAAAACAAGCAAACCCCCTCCCCCCATCTGTTACTATTAAGGTGCTGTGAAATCCCAAAAATAAGCAGCTATTAAAAGGACCTCAATTCAACTGACTTCACTGAAGGGTTAAAGCTTCAACAAGAAAATAATCAACCTTGAAACCCCCTAGGATGTAGGCCTGCTGACACAGAAAATTGTTACCATATTTCTGCTACTTCTCAACAAACAACTTTCTGACTATATTATTGTATTGGTTTTGCATGGCCTGGTTTTCAGTAGCCGGGGGGCCACAGAGTGTGGGGACCTGCTGGGAAGGGGAGTGATTTTGTTCCCACCCCGCAGGGGGAAGTCCCTGGACCGGTGCTGAGGAGACGCCAGAGGGATAGACTGCGTTCCATTCTCACCTACTGAAGCCATCTCTCAGCCCACCTTCCACCCAGCCCCAGACGGAAAGCTCTTGCTCCCCAGGGTTAAAGGAGGTGACTCAGTCCCAGATGATTCCAACAAGGCCTTTAATGTAGGATCCAAGGAGTAGGGAGGATCAGGGTTACAGGAGAAGGATCATCTTAACAGGGAGACAACCACACAGGAGGACGCCGGGCAGAGAGTCCAGCCTCCGGAGCAGGGTCCAGGGTTTATATTTGGGCTGGAGTAGGAGGGGTTACAATATAGACGGTCCAATGGGGAGAGGGATAGGAGGAGGGGGCAGCATGAGGTAATACAGGGCGACCCACTGAAAGGTAAGAAGGGGAGGTAACTTCAGATGAACAACCAATGAACACCTGAAATACTGAGAAAGTTCTAGAAGGAGGTGGACACAACATTTGCCATTCTAATTTATATTACCATACTTGTTGCAAAGATCCATGGGAGGTTATTGCCGAGACTGGTTTCAAGTTAAATGACTTGACTCCTCCCATGGCATCCCAGTGGTAGGTTTTTTCCACCCACTACCTACAACAGAGGTGGCTCCTGTGAGAAGCTGCTGGAAGCTTCCAGCATGTCCAGCAGAACCAATGATTGATGGCTCTGAAGATGGACATGCTGCTGGCCAAGACTGGGACCATGAGAGAGGTTGGTAACACCTCTGTGATGACATATTTAAGAAGAAAGTCCAAACAAAGTCACAGGATTTTTGCTTTTAGTTGGAAAAGAGGAGGAGTAGGTGAGACCATGGGAGGGAAACAACATGGAGACACCAAGGTCAGTGGAGAAGGAGGCAGAGGAGGTGCTCCAGGTGCCAGAGCTGAGATTCCTCTGCAGGCCGTGGTGATGACCATGGTGAGGCAGCTGTGTCCCTGCAGGCCATGGGGATCCACAGGTGATACAGAGATCCAGGAAGAGGAGCCAAGCATTGCTACCTTGATATGATCTGAGATTTAGAACACCTCAGGCAACGTTTTCCCAGTAGATTCCCAGAGGAGTGGCTTTCTTCTCCACTGCATTTCCAGAGGAAGACCAGGCCCATCTACACCACCACTGGACCTTCAGAGGAAAACTCCACCCTTGTCCAGGATCCCTCTCCAACAGAACCACAGCTGGCACTGCAGGAGGGCTGCAGCCACCACTGAATGGGACTGCTACCAAAACCCTGACTAACAGGGTGTCAGGACCTATTCTGACTCATCATTACTGCATTTCTATTTTTATTTTTTAATTTTTCTTCTTCTTATTATTTTTTTTTTTCCTAATATAGAGCTGTTATTCCTACTCCCATATCTTTGCCTGAGAGCCCCTTAATTTCAAAATTATAGTAATTCAGAGGGAGGAAGTTTACATTTTCCGTTTCAAGGGAGGCTCCTGCCTTCCTTAGTGGACATGTGTCTTTTCAGACCAAGACAGGGGTCGTTAAGATCCCTTCCAACCTAACCCACTCTATGATTCTACTGTCACATGATTCTATGCCTAATCACAGATGCATGGAACAAACACAAAAACTTCAATTCATACTTCACAACAATGTATGACATCACAAGCTCATGAAATAAATGCTAGGACAAGAACAAAAAAATAAACTTTGTACAAAATTACCGAGGAAGACAAGAAACTTGGCAGATGTTGCATGATCAATTATTAAGAACAAATTTTATACTCCTCACATAATCCTTGGGGATTGATGTATGTACCAACACTCAAATTCAGAAATTTTTTTGAATACGGTAATGCTGGAGTCTACTATAAATAACTGGAAGAGAAGGTTTCTTTCTTTTCTCTTAAGAAAAATTGGAAGAAACAGCAGAAGAGGTAGAAAGCGACACCTTCAATCACCCTAGCCGACAGATCTGCGCCGGCCTCACCGGTTCAGCCCGGGCAGCGCCGGGCGGGGCACGGCATCAGCAGTGTTGGCTGCCGGCGGAGCACGCCAGCTGCCCCTGAGCCTGGCATCGGCCGGGAAACCAATCACACTAATCTCCCTGTGCCGTCACAGAACACCTTCCACTGAATTCACACTGAATTCACCACCGAGGGCACTCGCGCGTCCCCGTTCCAGCCTCCGCCCCGGCCCCGCCCGCCCCCAACGGTCCCAGGCCGGGGCGGGCGCTGCCGCCTCTTCCTCCGCGGGGCTTGTGGGTGGTGGGGTTCGCCATGGGGCAGTGCCTGCCCTGCATGGGGGGCGCCGTCAAGGACGTGGTGGAGACGCCCGACCCGGTGAGTGTGGCGGGGCCGCTGCCCCCTCCTTCCCCCCGTTGTTTGTCAGTGACGCTGGCGCCGCCGCGATGAGGCCGAACGCAGGGGGCGGTGACCGACCTTCCCTGCTCAACATGGAGGCCAGGCCGCGGGGCTTGGCAGTGCCCCGGGAGGCCGCGGCTGTGCCGGGGGAAGGGAGCCCGTCCTTCGGGCCCCGGCCCGGCCCGGGCAGAGCTCTTGGACCGGGGGCACCCCGCAGCTTGGGGCCTGGCGCCCCAGCACCGCCTGCTGCTCTGCCCCACGGATCGCCCATGGGCACTGTGCTTGTGTGGAGACCGGGGGTTTCGAGTGAAACGTGTTAGTGTATAATTGTGGCCAACATGACCCCCATTTTTACAAGAAATAGGAAAAGCTGTGCCTTTTTTTTCCCGTTGGATAGTGATGCTCGCTTTTAACTACCCTCCACTGCATGACATTTTTCCTAGGTGAGTAAGAGCCCATCTCTGTGGTTTGTACCCCTCCTCTGAGGATTTCATGCGGGAGAAGGAAAGGAGCCCGCTTTGCCTGGAAGAGCAAGCATTCCCCTTTCCAGACTCTGAAAGGATGTTTCATACACTGTGTGCCATTTCACCCCAGTGTGGATTTTTTGAGTGAAGGTGCAGAACAGCTGAATAGTGATTTCTGGTGGTGTTTGACTGTGTATATGTCAGCAGCTGCTCTTCTGGCATATTAGTCACTAAAAACACTTTGTTTTTGTTGGCTGGCAGTGCAGGGAAAGATGATGCTAATTGACTTGAATTTGTTATTTTGTGGGAGTTAGTATCACAGATTTGAGTTGTACTTAAAAATTAAGAGTTTAAAAAGAATGCAAAGACTATATTGAAGTAGAATTTCACTGTCTTTAACATTTTATCTAGGAAATAAAAAGAAGACAACTAGCAGAAGCCGCTGAAAAGAGGCAGATGGAGGTAATGTCTGATAAAATGTAATTTGTTGAAATTTTTTTTAGATAACTGGTTTATGGGGAGAATGGCTGTGGCTTCTCTGGTGACACTGGGTATCGTCTTTGAATTGTGGGAATTGTTGTTAAGTAATTTCCTGGTATTATTAATGTTGTACATTTATACCTTTTTTATATATATTAAGAATTACACAGGTAGGTGCTCTGAGACCACTGCAAAGTAACTGAGCTTGTTTGGATGGGAGATATTTTTACAGTAGTTTATAAAACAACCTAAGAACTGGAAGAGCAACTTCAACATTACTTTTTCCTTGTTCTAAGACTTGAAAACAAGAGAGGGAGAAGTATTCAAACCAGTGTGGTCAAGCAATTGTTGCAGTGGCAATTTCAAGTGGTACTGCGCTTGTACTTTTGTTAAAAATGCAGGTTGTATGCACTTGAAGGTTCTTCTTTATCAACAAGGCAACAGTTTGAACATGTTTATCAGCTCAGATTCCAGCAAAGATGTAGTATTAACTTAGTGTTTTGTCTTTTTAAAGTTGCCAAGCTTTAACTGCTTAGATATCTTTAAAGTTAGAAGAGGTAGGGTACAAATGTTCTATCAGAACAGCCAACCTGGGTTTTTTTCCCTTACATACCACTAAAAAGACTTATAGCATATACTCTTATTGTAGATTTTGAATGGTGTGTCTTAGAGACCACAGCTGGACTGTGAAGAGAAAAGATTGTTATTTGTGTGAATGTTAGTGACATTACATATTGAATTATGAATTGGCCATTATGCATGGGGACCATGTAGACCTGGTTTGAAGGGAGTTTAGTAAGTAAATGGAGCAACAGCTGAGTGATGCATTTGACTCCTTAAAACCCTTGATTTTGTGACATTCTATGTACTAAAAGCAATCCACATGTTGTTTTCAGCCACAAATGGCTTTCAGTCGCAAAGAGATTTTTAGGCATAACTGTAGGAAATAGCTGGCTCTTCACTGGCTAAAAAGGTTTCCTGAGAGGAAGGAGAAATGAAGCAATTAGGGTTGTGAATGTCCCTGAAGCTTTGTGGTACCCATTATGCTGACAAAGAAAAATGGAAGTATCACTCTGTTACTTTTTGTTTTCTTGGAAGACAAAGAGATAAAGTATCTACCAGGATTTTTCAGGACTATCTTTGAGATCATTTTAGTCTCTGAATGTTGTTGTCTTGTAAGCAGCCATACTTAGGTTCACCCTTGTGTGGGGACAAGAGGGTAGATCAGATATCCTTCCTAATCTGCTTAGTGTTTTCTTGTACATGCTTCTTAGCTGCTCATTATCCCTCCTGATGTCATATGAGCTGTACTTCCTTTTGGGGTGTTGCAGACAGTTTGGCTATCTGACTCACTTGGAAAGCCAGTTTCCTAAGAGGCAGAGAACATATGGTCTAAGTAGGTTGTTATTTAGTGGTAAGATTTGTTTTGGTACCCCACTGAGAATTGAGCTTCTTGTCAGGACCTTGAAATTCAGGTGAGAACATTGCTGTTTTGCCTTGGTAGATTTTAGCTTTTGTATAACTTCTGCTATGTTATTATAACCCTAAACTTAGATAAGAATCAGATTTTAAAACATTTTCTTTTTTTTTTCCTGTTTCATGGTGTTAACTGTAATTCTGATGCTCCTGCCATCTAGTCTAGATTGTCAATAAACAGTTCCACAAGGATATGAAGCAGGCAGTTCATGACAGATTTTTCATTTGGTACTCCTGCTACCCACACACCCTGTGACATTTTGAAGGGTAGACTACTATGCAAGGCATTTCTCATAGATTACAGTTGAAAAGTTGAACTTCTTCACAGCCTGGGCAACCCTCACTACTAACACAGCTCTTTTTCTCCCTTGTTCATGAGGGTAAAAGTAGGCCCTGACACTGAAAAAATCACACTACAAATTTGTGAACTTTTGGGAAGTTCTGGTTCTGCATCTGAGGATTAAATATCTTCACCTGGATGTAGTAACAAAGGAAAACAAAAACACCCTCACTTACCTATGGGACCAAGAGTTCACAGAATGAGGAAGTATCCTGAGAGAGCTGCCTTGAGGTAATAGTAGCATTACTGAGTGCTTCAGTCTTTTCGTGCAAACCACAGTTCATAAAATAGTGTTGTCAACATTTGCAGTTTGGTTTCTCTGCAGAAAAATAGCTAACTTGGTCTTACTCAAATGTGTCTTCTCCCAGGCTTCCTCTCGAGGTATTAAGAATGCTTACTCTGTAGAGCAGAAGAAAAAGAAACAGGAAGAAATAGAAAGAAGAATGGCAGCTTCACGTCCTGGAGGAGAAGGAGGACTGAGAGTAAGTTTAAAAAAGAAACAGTGTGATTCAGCTATCCATATATTCACTTTGAAAATCTGTTTTGTCGTGTAGAAGTTTGAATAACTTGAGGAAAAACCAAGAGGAAGGGAAATGGAATAGAGATGGAAGCATGTGTCATTGTCATGCAATGACAGTGTCATAATGTCTTAATGAGACTTCATCACTAGGACAGAAAGACAGCAGTCATGGCAGAGAGCTTTCCCTATCCCCCCCTTTCTTCCCAGTTTCTGCATATACGATGCATCAGTTTTACAGGTGTCTCAGCACTGGGGACTTCATCATCTCTGTGTTATCCTGTACTCAGTGTCCCTTTTCAGTGCCAGTTGAGATTGTCTCTCTTCCTTCAGAGCTTATAGAAAACATTTGAACTAAGTTGGGCAATGGTTTTGGGTTTATGTGTCTCTCATTACAAAAGAAAAGTACAGTGTTGGCATAAAATTGCTACTATTGCTATTCTAATGTGACCTGACCTCAGAAGGCCAGGCAGAGTTAATGAAGAATTACAATCTCTCCAAAACAATAGATGTATCTGATGATTGAAACTCAGGCTTCGTAAAGCTTCATCTTTTGCCCTCATTATCATACATGATTCAGGAGGCAGGAGTTTATATAAGTTGCCACTAATACACTGCATGTCCATCACTTGCTGGGATAAAAGATTAATTAAGACTTTAAAGGTGAATGGAGAATTTATTGTAGTTGGACAACTTTACAATGTTTGTTTGCTTTGATTTTTTTTCCTGTCTTTTCCTTATCTTCATACAAACCTGTGGTGTGTTTTGTTTGTTTCTTCAGTGGCAGGTTGGATAACACATGACTTCTGAAGAGAAGATGATTGATGTTTACTGCCAGTAACTTGTCAGTATCTGCAGCCAAGTGGCACTTACTCATCGTGTGGCTTTTGCTGTTTACCTCTGAAGACTCAGCAGTACTTTGCCATTGTGGGACAATGGATGTGGAAACATTCACAAAGAAACTTAAGAATTAATTCTGAACACTATGGTTTTGCCAATTTTGTTTGTTCGTTTTCCATGCATGTTTTATTGCTTCCCTGTCAAGACTTCCTGTCAGCTGGAAGTGGCTTCCTTATGTGTAGTCAGTTAATATGTGTGTATCCTCTAGTCAGTTGATGTCTGTCTGTCTGTCTGTGTGTATGACTGGCCTGAGGAAGCTCAGGTGCCCACATGTTCGTTTGGATGCTTATTTCAAGCTCTACAATTAAACTTTTCTCCAAGTCCTCATGTAGAAAGTTTTTCGTATATATATATGTATTTGAATATGTGGATGACAGCATTTCTTTTTCTGTTTCCTAATGACTTGCACTGCTTAGGAATTTAGTGCCTTTTTGAAAAAAGAAAAGTGGAGTCATGGTGGGTCCTTACAAATGGAATAATTTTGTGATTAGTAAAAGAAAAATAGAAACCTTTATAAATCCTGTGTACTTACATCAAGAATGCCATTTTATTATGTGTAATAATTGTTCTCATTTTCTCATGTGGGTTTCTTTTGACTGTGTAAGTATTTATAATGAATACTGAAAGTTAAACATGAAATTAAAAATCCTGTTACTAGTTGTATTCATTTATTACCACAAGAGGGCAATGCTAACCATCTCAGGATTTAGAAAAACAAACAGGAAAACAGTTACTGTGCCATCACTTTGCCAGTTCAATTCCAAAAGTTTCTGTGTTATCTATTTAGGTGGACTACTTACAGTGCAAAAACATTTTCTTTTCCCCAGAGAGCATTATGCACATTATGCATAGGCTCAGTACCACAATTGCTGCAGTTCTGACCTAGTCAAGATATAGAGGCTTTTTTTTCACCCCTTGAACTATCTTGTCTTTCACATCTCAGTACTGCCCAGTGTTGTCCCGAGAGTGCAGTCTTGACACAGTTTCCTGGCTTAGCCTTCAGAATTGAGTTGAGAAGGGAGAACTTTCAATATTAATGTAACGGTGTTTGGCTGAAAAGTGCTGTATCCTTGGCTGAAGACTGCCTTCAGTTTCCTTTGACTGCTGGCAATTGCTCTTCATTGTATTAACTGTTCATAAATGAAGTTTTTTAAAGTCTAGTGAAAATGCATTGAGTTAGATATCTCAACCATTAATTTGAAATGGGAATTTCAATCTAGCATCACAGTAGGTGTCCTACAAGACACTTAAGCAGCACTTACACTTAATTGGTCATTTGGGGTATTTAAAACATTTTTCTTGTCACTCTCTNAACTGCAAGGGGAGCAAATAAGCATGTCTCTAGTCATCCGAGCCTCTGCTTGTATTAGTGCCATGAACACTTTCATGTAAAGCCATTGAAAGAACCTAGAGAAACCAATCACATTCTTCTCTCTCTCCATCCTTTATGTAAAAGCCAGAGTTGTCTGTGCTTCTTAAGAGACCTAGTTTTGAATGTTGGATTTATTCTACTGCTAAGGAGCCACATCAGAGGATGTGGGAGTGTGTAGTTCAGATTATGAATCCCCTACAAAGCTGTTTTAAAAGATGTTCCTATACCACACATATCCAATTGTCCAAATTGGCTGGGCTCAACTGCCTGGGAATTGAGTAAATGAAACCACTTACTGTTGGTTTAAGTTTTGTTTCTGTTGACAGTGAAAGCAGAAACTACTGCAGATCAGTAGTGTACAGCTGATAGCAACCTGCCATGTACCACTGAACAGTAAGGCTGAGAGCCACGTAGACGAGAGCTGCTCTCTCATAGATGTCTTCCCTGTCTTTCTTACTGCTTAGTGCAGCACTAAATTTATGTGAAACCACAACAGGAGTTTTCTCCTTATTTCCCTCAATCCTGGATGTTTACTTCACCTCAGAGGCTGTTAAAATGCACATAGATTATCTAGATGATATTTTGTTTGCAACAGTACAACTCCTTTTTTTCCTTCGTCTTCTGAAAACCCAGTCTTGTACTTCAAAAACTGGCAGGCCAAAGCCCAGTGCTGGTAAACTGGACTGAAAAGCTGACTCTCCAAGGCTGTGATAGCATCATTTTCTTGCAGTAACAAAGTGAAACCGTTTGCCATGCCATATGGTTAAAATAGAGAGATTATGCTAGAGAGGTTTGTAGCAGATGTCCTGAAATTTGGGAAGACGGAGAAGCTGTATCTCCACAAGGATGGGCAGCATCACAGTGGGCCCTGAGGAGCACAGATGACTTCAGCATGTTGATTTGGCACAGTGACATGACTAAGTATTAGAGACGCAGCTCATAAGGCACAAGCAGTGCCAGCAGTTTTTCCAGAGTCTGGGAAAGCCTGTCCAGCCCCATCAACGTTTGTATGATCCCACCTGTCTGTTCCACCTTACCTTAGTCGACACAGCACAGGCTAAGAAAGCAGGAGACAGAGCAAAGAAGCAGCACTGTGCCTCCTTCCCTTGTCAGGTACTCTCAGGCTGCTGCCAATGAGGCAGTACAATGTGTAAGACCAAAAAGAACCTAACCCTTGTCAGCATCTCTAGGAGATGCTTCTCTAACTCTGTGGTGTGGCAAACAGCTCATCTTCTAGATCTAAAATGAACATGTGTAATAAATTCTGGATTGAGTCTTCAGTTACAAGAAACTTGCTTTACCTTCCCACACAGAT
Organism: Urocynchramus pylzowi; assembly: GCA_013397555.1. Lineage (NCBI taxonomy): Eukaryota > Metazoa > Chordata > Aves > Passeriformes > Fringillidae > Urocynchramus > Urocynchramus pylzowi. The sequence continues at coordinate 567,401 of VZRH01002680.1, read as the reverse complement.
ATTGCCTTCTCATTTCACTTGTCCCCATCAACAATCCTTTAACCAGCTGCCATAGATTTTCTGTATCTTTTCTAAATTACTGTCAGAAAAAAAAGGTGGTACTGCAAAGGGAGAAGCTATTATCCCTATAATAAAGATGTGAAAAACCCCTATCCTCAATCAGTGATGTAAATAATCCTGCTTAGAAAAAATCTCCAGGTAATGTATGAATAGCAAGGTTACAGAATGCCCTTCTTATAAAGAGCAATAACAGATATCACAGATATTACGTTTCTAAACTAATTTTGAATGGCTTCCAGCATGATGAGTCATGTTTAACATTATACAATAATAATGGTTTTTTGTAAATAATTTTACGTCATTTATCCATTTTGAGATTAAGCACAGTTTATTGACAGACATCTCCCATGGGGTTTGGTCTACGAGGACTTTGAGAAAAGGCTTTGTTGTAGCTCCTGTCCCTTAAAGTTTTTAGGACTTCAGCCTCCTCAACATTCACATTCAGCCAATTTACACAGCAAGACAGTTAAAATCACTACATCATGGAAAATGATCTGAATTTGTTCTGCCCCTATTGCTGCAACAAGGGCTGTGTGCCTTTGAGCAAGATTTCTGCTGCTCAGCTTTAGCTTTATAAACTGAGCCATGGGTTCCTAACAAATTTTCCAATTCCTACATTGCTACAGGACCTAATACACTAAGAAAATACTATTTATCAGATTAGTGATACTTACTTCCAACCCCTTCTTCCAGACTAACCAGCTTACTGGATTTCTTTGGTTGTTTGTTTTATTGATGCTTTAATTTCCTCCTCTGTTATTCACACTCACATCAATGCAGTCAAAAGCAGTTAAGTCCCACCTGCACGTTTTTTACATCAGGTGGTACTGGCAATACTTTAAAACAAAATCCTATAGTCTCCCATTCTGGAACTGGCAAAGTTGAAGTTTTAAGTCAGGAAGTGTTTTAATGTGATTTTTTAAAAGACATTTGAGTACCCCAAAACAAAAAAAAGACTATTTTGATAGGTGCAGTCCAAGCACATAAAGTGATTCATGTTTAGTTTAAAACCTTGATTTGGATTTACTGGGAGTGTTGAAGTTTACTATTAAATAAACTTATGAATACCTTTTTTATAATAATTATATGCTCTGTTTTGTTAATATGTAAACAACTTCAAATGTTTAAAAAACCAACATCATAATAACAACACAAACTTAGTTTTGGATGATGGAAATAAAGGTTGAAGATCTTGGAAGTCTTTTCAACCTCAGTTATTCTGTGAAATCCAACTAATTATGTTTAAAACCCTAGCCATTATTTCTAAATAAACATCTCACATTTTCATGAGTGATTTTTTTTATCCTTCCCTTTTAATTTGAAAACAAATCTCTCAATGCTTATATTAAGATCATGGGGTTTTTTTCAGCTATGCTACATTTTTTATAAAATTATGTTGCTTGTGGTCTGCTTTTGCTCCCTTATGGAGGACATATGACAACTTCTATGACAACTGAGAGTTCCTATGGCATTTCAAAAGATTTATTGCTGAATATGTGTTTAATCTTCCTAGAAAGTGTTTTAAAATAAGAATAAAAGGCTGTAACTTTGGAATTATGTTCTGCTACTTTGTCTGCTGCACCAAGCAATAGTGAACTGTTTGTATTCAGCAGGTATTTTTAGATGGTGAGGTAGGCCTTTTCCACAGAAGTGAGATACAATGTGCTGATTTTAATTTTAAGGCATGGAACATGAAAGATGGTCTTGATCCTTTGTAGCCCACAGACATTTTTCTGTTAAAGACCACAGGAGCAGATCATAAGACCATTAAAAAAAAAAATTAACATCAGAAAATAGAGAAAAATACTAGTCAGGACTAAAAAAAATATTTCCAGGATGCTTTTGAATTTTTTTCCCTGCAAAGAAAAATTAATTTTCAAAAAATATGGACATTTCCATGTTATCTGTTTGCCCCTTCTTTTGTGCAGCTCATTATTAGGGCAGCAAGCAGTGTTGTGCATTGTAGGCATCCAGTCAGCAGCAGCAAAGTGAGTGATTACAAATAATAAATGAGTAAAAATTTTAAGAGATTCAAAACGTATGAGTATTTTAAAAATTTTATTTCATTTTTAAATTTATACAGTCAGTGAAACAATCCTATAAAATGATTTTTCTAGGATGTTACAAGGCTCATAAATTACCAAATATAAACATAGAAAAGTAGCCAAAATCATGAACTAAGCCCACATACACCTTTAGCTATATTAGAGGTGTGTGAATGATTTATGAGAATGTGAATCACTCTATTTACAGGGAACGAATATTTCACATTTAGCAATAACCAACAACATTAAAAAGAAGGGGAAGGAAAAGCTCATATCCAAGAAGAGTGCCATGCTTTGTGACTCCAGAGAGAATTGCATTTTCTGAAGCTCCTCCTTGGGTCTGTGCACCTGGTACTGCTTCCCTAATGGGCTGCAGAACATCACCTGGTCTGACCAACTAGCTCTGCTGTCTGACACAGGAAGGAGCTATCTCTCCACTTCTCCATGCTTCCATATTGGACAACTTGGTGAAAAATAGAAAGGATCTACACATAGATCCAATACTCAGCATTGTCTTCAGCTTTAAATAGTAAAATGGTGGGAAGAGGTTTCTTGGGCTTTTTCTTTTAAGTAATGGCTTTGAGAAGTTGTTTGGCATGCAATAAGCCATTATATTCTACTAATTAAGACAAGATTGCAAAACATACAAATAGTCAATTTTTATTTCATTTCAAGAGACATTATCAAATAATTTCTCAAAATGCCCACTTTCCACCTGCATATATATATTTCAACTAGACTAACAGTCAGGGATTCAAAGTAATAAGATTTTGGTACAAATATATTTCTTTGTGTATTTTCTTCCATTAACAGGATCCACTCCTTTATGTAGCTCTAAGTATACATTCACATAACAAAGAGTAATAATTTGGCTAAAAAGATATGTCTATTTATTATCCGATTGTAGTAATTTGCCTATCAAGGGTAATTTGCTATAAAAGATACAGTACTAGAAATAAATAGTTCTAAATTCAAAGATATCAAAATGGGGTGTCATTTCCAGTCTGTGTTAAATTTTCCAAAGTCCTTTTAAAGCATTAACTAAATTCACTACACTTGGGAGAATAATTTGGACCTACACTCCCACTCACATGAGAAGCTTATTTCACTTGATTTCCTTCTTGGTTTTGTAATGGGCAGAAACAACCAGATAATTGTCTGGATTCATGTCCCTGATGTTTGGAGACTTGCTCTGGATTGGAGACGTTTTCCCATCTACTCGGGAGATCTGAAGCATCCGGCATGGGTCATGCTTCAGTAAGTAACCTGCAAAAGTCTCCCAGCCTCCACCAACACGAACCATCACGTGTTTATTGTGCAGCATCTGAAATTATATAGGCAGGAAAAAACAAAAACACTCTTGAGAGGCAGCCATTCAGAAAGAAATCATACTTTTTTTGCTGTAAAAAACTGCTTACTTTAATTGAAAGTGAAAAACATGATGGTAGTACATAAAAGGAAAGGAAGTACTGTACAATAAAAGGAAAAGAAAAGAAATAGTAGAGTGGTTTTTATTTGCATTTAAAAAAATGTAAGAAAACGAGCTGATATTTTAGACTAAAGATTTTAATATTTCATGTAAATAAATGCTACAAGTTTTTTTAGTCCTATAGCATGGAGTCTTTCTGCTTTTCATGTGTTTAGTAGGAATATGTCAGGGAACATGAATACTTAAAGATTATTTAAAAAAAAATATATGAGTAAAGACACCATTTTATATTGAATTGAAACTGGCTTTTCTTTACAGGAGTAGTGAAGGGCAAACAACCAAAACAATTTCCTCTATCTCTGGAAAAGTTAAATCTAAGAAAAAAAAATTAAGAAAATGAAGTTACATTTATTTTAACAATTAAGTCTTGCTGACAATACATTCTAATAAAATATTTTAATGCTGTAATTAAAATAATCCAATGAGGTACATCAGAAGTAATTTATCTGGGTTTGGAAACATCTGAATTTTCTGCCTAAATTCAAATAAAATTTTTCTCCAAGTGCCAGTGTACCTTCTCCCTTGCCTACCTTTGAATTCAGTTGGTGATTTTACTAATTTCTCCCTTTTGTTTCTCCATGCAGAACAGTAAAATAACAGTGAGGTATCATAAAGCAGCACATTCTATATTTTATTGGTTTATTTTATAACCAACATAAATACCACATTGAAAAATGCTTTGATCAGGATATCTCATGAAATGCTAAACAACATTTAGCTGTAGTACCAGAAATTAAAAATTGGTCCGGTAAAAGGTGTCTAGAAGACATTTGACACAGTCTGGGTTTTTAAATTTGGATGTATGGCAGTGATGCCTACATCAACATATCCAAAACTCCCTTGAGGGCTGGCAGTATTTGCAGTTGAGACTTAGATGGCACGTAAACCTTTTGTAACACAGCATAGCCTATAAAACAGGAAACATCCTCAATCAAACAAAATCACACATAATAGAAGGCAAAAAATTAACTTAAAAAACCCCCTCAACCAGAGAACCCACCACCTCAGCCTATTGTTTGAATTCTGTGACATAAGGAGACAGATTCACCTGGAGTGAAGAGTATGGCCAGCTGTACAACTTACTGAAGTTTGAAAATCAGGTTATGTTTATAAGGAATGGAACTCTTCATTAGAATAAGCAACTGCAGATGAAATCTCATTTGACAGTTTTAATTTAAAAAACTGTTACACAAGGAAATTCTTGCTTGTGCACTTTGGTTTTTATGTGAAACACAATGTGCAATGAATTATGGATACTGAAAAACAAAGTTACTTCTGATCCATGGCTAAGAGGTGCTCAAGCACTCTCAGTTTAATGAGTATCTCCCAGCTATTGAGTCTGCACTTTTGCTCTGGGTTGTGAGTGTTTGCTTCTACAATAGCTGTACACAAATGAGGTTTTTCTCTAGATTTATGGGAGTGAAAACAGAATCAGACTTTTTCTCTCAAGGTTTGTATTTTAGTTTCAAGACTTTTATTTGTGCTGACAAAGATATGAGATTTGAATCATGCCTTTAGTCTGGACAATACATCATGAAAGAAGCAAATGGTTTTTGCATCAAGTTTGAAAATTGAAGTTCAAATAGAGACAGAGCCTTAAGACAGTCTAGAGAATTTCATTTAGCAGCTTTCTTCTCTTTGAATGCCTTAAACAGCTTTTGAGAAGTGCCCCAAAACCTTTTAACATTAAAACAACTTAAGCCAAACTGGTGCAATGCAACATAGGGTGGGGAGGGGTTGATTGTCCCTGAATTTCAGCTTCGCTCTATTATCATAGGGGGATTCATGTTCCAAGAGCAGTTAGTACCTGGGCTTTTGATTAAGATGCAAAGTTAGCAAAAAGTATATTTGGTTCAATTTCCCTTGCTGGCTACTGTGCAAACACACTATAAACACACTATTTCCTGATGCTTAGGTTAAATGCACATCTTTTGTCTTTCCCCTCTTTGATCTTTATCTTTTGTGTTATTATACTATTACAAAATTCATTGAGTGCTGGCTTTCTACAGGCAGAGTTTTCCAACATCCTAAATGTAGTAACTGTTTATGCTGTTCTGTGTCACAAATGCACCATTTTACTCCCACAGTCATATTTTGATGTTAGTAACATCAGCATGAATCCAAAATAATTCTGCTAGTTTCAGAATTGCTCCAGCTCCACAGAAGTATGAATGACTTCCTAGCATGGAAAAAAACACCAACAACTTGCTCTGCTTTCTAACTGAAAAAGCAGTTTTCTCCCCAAAATACTTCAGCTGAAGATGAAACTTTTGAGATTTCAAATTCCATCCAATTCACCTTTTCAATTGCATGAGATGTCTGAGAAGAAAAAAGTTGGATTCTACAATAATAAATTTATTAGTACCAATTTAAATACATCCATGGCGTACACGTATTTTCACACTGCTAATCCAGCCAACTAAAACTGAGAAAATCCTTTCCAAAAATAAAATCCAACATATGTTTATGATTGCCATAAATTCCATTATTTCAGTTGTGTCTGAAGCAGGGCTGTCACTAAAGCTCTTCTCTCTTGAATCTGTCACTGAATCCACAGCAAACCAAACATATAACAAACCAGAGGACCAGAAAATAGCATTACAGAGGAAGAAATGATCAATTGTTTTGGTAGGCACCAAGGCTGTATCCAGAGATAACAAGAGAAATAGTTAACAGTTAGGTGACACTAAGCTGTCATTGCATAGGACTTCGGCTTCACAGTAAAATATAGTCTAGGCAGTTATGGTTTTCACATACCGTAAGTTTGGTGAGTTTGATGCCTTATTAAAGAGATACTAGGTATGTAAGACAATAAGTTCATCTAAATAAGCAGCGTTTTACTGACTTGAAAAAAAGTCTATTCTGTTTTATAGGAACTAAAAATCTGGCCCAATCTGGCCCAATATAGTTACACTTCTGTGGATGCTGACAGTTTAGTCAGAAAAAGAAACAGATAACTTTTTCCAAGCATTGTCCTCAGAGAAAGAATTAAAACAATTCTTATCTTCAGTCTCTGCAGCTGGTGTTTGTGAACATGTGGAACATGTTATACGTGATGTTATGGAAAGATATTTATGAAGAGGTGTTATTCCTAATTAACCAATGGGGTGACAAGTGTTATTAAGAACCAGTCAGGTTCTGGGTGAACTATATTGTTATAAAAACATGAAGTTTTGTAATAAAGTAGCTTTTATGCCTTCTGAAAATGCATGGAGTGTGTCGTCTTCATTCCTGCTCCTGACTTAACGGTGACACACTTCAGATTATAACTTTCTTACAGAATATTTCAAGAGGTGAGAGGAGGAAGAAGAAGGAGGAATTACACACTCTAGTTCTGATCCAAGTACTACAAAAGCCAACAGAAAAACCCTGCTGACTCAAAAGAAATTTGGGCTGGGCTCTGGAAGCTAAATGCAGCAACCTAAGGCAAATAGAGTTAGGTAGTATGACTTTAGACCAACTTCAGAAACAGTGAAGGCTACATACTGAGAGAATATTGACTATAAAAATCAAAGGTGTTTGGCAAAGTTTGGCAGAGCATCACACCAGTGGCTGTGCAAAAAAATTTTCACACTCACAAAAGTGAAATATTAATGAGATTGCTAATGAGAAGAAATCAAATTTTACTGAAGATAAGCCACTTAGACTTACCGTCATCAGTAGATGTATCTTGTTGCTTGTATCTTAGGACTTAGGGATCCTTCTTTGAGTGGTGTTCAGAGCAACATCAGGACATGGGCTTCTAGATCAGTGTATTTCACAGTATCCCCAGAAACATCACAGGTCAACACTAAGGAAATACCACTGTTTGGAAGACTTATGTGCATTACTGTATCAGACTGCTGCCCACAGCAAGCTTGAAGACTTTGCTGCCTCCAGGGAGAGGTACACACACACACACCTACCCACCCACATACAAAGCACCCTCAGATATGGTACCTCTAGGTGATGATTCTGCTGCAAACCCCGATGATGCTATTTAAGAATCATTTTGCTCCAGCTTGTCCATATCACTTTTGATGCTCTACCCTCCTGTCTATGGAAAATAAATGACTTTCTCAAATCTCAGCAGTATTCACCATTCACTAACCATTCTTAGTAAAAAAGAACAAAGTGAGAGCAGGATACAAATCTCAGACCAGGAATGGGACTCAGAGCTAGGCTTTTAGCCTGCCCAGTGAGTCTCTGGGCCTGTATCTAGAATATGTTATTGTCAAGTAATGACAAATTATTCTGCAGGGCATAGCTCACGTGGACATTTTCATGGAGTAGGACATCTCTTCCATTTAAGAGACTGTAGTCTTTCTCTTCCCAGTTGTGAGAACAATTGATGTTTGGCACTGGCAAAAGGTGAAGTCTTGGAATTTGATGCATATATCTATACAGAAGATGAAAACGTATTATCTGCATACTTGAGACACTACTGCTTCAGGAAACAGGGCCAGCAAAATTAGTCTTCAAAATCCCCAGAGATTCCAATGTTTGGCAGTTACCCAGGTCTGCTTGAAGGTGGCCACTGAAAATTCTCACATTTATCACTTAATGTGGAAGCTGGTCTAGCTTGGTGAAGCCCTGAGAAAGACTCTGGAAGACTGGAAGTGTGCAGAAAAGTCTGTCCAGCTGTATGCCTTCCCAGGGGCTCTGATGACAGTGGTTCAACATCCCTGACAGTCACCAAAACATGCAAAAGTTATTGCTAACAGTCCATGCTAACAGTCCATTCAAACAGGATGACTGAGGGCTGGCCAAGAAGAGAACACAACCATAGCAGGTGGTAGAAGGCATTTATACAAAATTAGAAGTTTTCTAAATTCATTCAAACAGGGATGTGAATTTTCAGAAATTTATAGATAACTATTTGTTACTACATAAATTTTTTCTAATTCTCTGAAAATTCAGTGACCTGAAAACACAGAGTGTGTAATAGGCTCCTGATTATTTGCTTGCAAGCCAAATGTAGACATTAAAAATATCTCGTTAGCAAAGATTATGCAGCTTCATCAGTAGAATTCCTCATAAAATTTATAGCAAAATCCTGAAGTATGATCTGATTTAATCATCAGCCAGGTTCTATTTAGATACAGTCCTCTTTTAAAAAGTTTATAGACACTGTAGCATAAATATTATAAAAGGCAGGACTGCTCTTACACACAGAGGACTCACTCACACACAAGGAATCATGGGACTAATTCCCAACAGAATATGGAAGAAAATCAGCTTCCAGTGGGAAAGCTAGAAAGCTTCCCTCCAACTACACCCTCTCTTGGCTTTCATTCCCCTTTTGTCATAGAATTTGTGTCTTCTTAGAGAAATGTTTTAGTCTAATAAAACAATAAAGCTTATTTTAGACTTTTAAGGAGTCACATGCCTGAGTGCACATTCAAGGGGTTAAAACTAAATCTCACCTCTACAAATCTGAAATTGCAAATTGAAAGTGCAAATTATGTAGCCAATTGGTACTAATTATTCATCCATACTGAAGTAATCTATTTGCAGTCTATTAATGTATATTTTGGCAGATGACAATTTATTAGTCCCTTCCAACCTAAATTATCCTAAAAATAAGTAAGTAAAAATAAGCAAAAATATGTTTTTCTCCACCTGAAAACCGGGAAATATGCACTCCTCATTTTCCCTTGTCATCCCTCATTAAGTCACATTTTGCCTAGCTCCCCTCTTTATATAGGATTATACAAAATTTTTTTGTATAAAAATGTCTACTAGTTTTTAAAGTTCCAGATGATGCAACCTCAGCCATTACATATGGATTTGTTTAAGGACCAGCTCTGACTTTGTGTTGTCATTCTAAAACCCCAATAAAATGGCCTGCACTTCCTCTCTCTTTAGACACCATGATGATGACATGGAAAATAGATGGCTCTCTGGATTAACACCTCCCTCTCATTTTTGGGGAGTTATATGTTGTAAGTCACACTAAGCAAATCTCTCTTGGAAAAAAAGTAATAAAAAAGGTTGGACTGAAAAAAATATATCAAGAACATATGTTAATTGCTTGTCATAATATTTCTAGCTATGCTACAGTTTGGGTTTAGAATTAACATACTTTCTGAATTATAAAGAATTTTATTTTAATGTTACATCTTGGGCTGTATCAAACACATCAACAGGTATCCACTTAATTAATTGAAACAACCTCTGTTTCAGATCAAAAGAACAAACAGACTTTGTTTACGCAAACACAAAAGGCCTCTCAATAATCATTCAGATATGTAAATACCCAAAGGGCTATTTAAACATTAAAAATGTTAAACAGAAAATGGCAGGTGTAATTATCCATTTTTCTAAAGACAGTGGTTTTAAGCAAACCCTTATCCTTTCAAAGTTAAAAGTAAGTGAGGTTTTCTGCAAAACTGTACTGAGTACTAGATGTCATGTAATCCTCCTAGGCAAAAACTATTATGATAATAAGAGTACCAAATATAAAAGAAGGAATGGCAGCAGAGCGGTATATTATATATAGAGGCATCTTCATGACAAACACTATCTTTTACTTAATATATGGCAAGATCCCTCATCTGCCCAATGAAGAATTTAGGGTTCAATTTCATATTTTTGTACCATTTTCCATATTCAACTCCAAACTGCTTCAGATACATGCAGCACACACACATTAATAGGGAGGGCTTTTTTTTCAGCAGTAAGAATGAGATAGTATTATTATTGTGATCTATCACAGATACCACTGTATCTTCAAAGAAGACTTACTCTTTAAAAAAGCCATCTCTCTTCAATTAAGACATAATGAGAGACTCGTAAGATTTAGTGGGCAACAGACACCCCTAAGAGTCACTATTCTAGGACAGGATTTTTTAACTATAAGTGTGTTTTCATTAAATTTTCTTCCCTACCTATATTTTTGTCATTTTTCTATTACACAGTTGAGTCCTCAGGATTTTTAAAGTTATAGCAGCTTATAGTATCATTATAAAATAAAATATTAGGTACTCTAACTTGTAACTATAATATAATATAATATAATATAATATAATATAATATAATATAATATAATATAATATAATATAATATAATATTATATTATATTATTAAATAGATATTACCAATTGTTTCACACTTTAACCTAGTAAAACATTTTGAAATAAAGTAGAGATGGAAATGTTTAAATATATAAATAAAGTGAAAATCTACTCCTTGCTGGATGCTTACTCAGTAAAAGATACACTTTTTTACTGAGTGAAACCAGTTACACCAGTTACACTCAAGAAATGAGTGATGTAGTTCCTACTGAAGTCAATGGGAAGTCAATTCTTCAAGATGTATTTTGGGTCATGTTTTTTGGAAATATGAGCCAGACCCTTTTGCTAAAATAAGTAAGATTTTTTTTTCTTTTATGAAAAGACCCCTAGGATAAAGGTTTTAAACCCCTAACTACTATATCCTTTGTTAACTAAATCCACTCCTTTCAAAGCAGTCTTCTTGTTCTCCTTTTCATCTCACAGGTATTTCTATGAAAAGATGTATAACAACATCAGCTGTTTTATTTCACTAAAACACATAGCAAAGAGCTCTTGTCATTTAGAATAGGAAGTGAATTGCTTCTACCCAACTCATCTTTACCTAATTGATTAGTCACTTTGCTTGTGTGTTGATTTCTCCTTTTTCTAAACTGGTATTACTGTCCATTTGGCAACTGCCTCCATTTTCAAAACCACTCCTTTCTGTGAAAAACTTGAGCAAACAAGGGCAAGTAAAGCAGAGTTAAAATGAGACTGCCTTTGTCTTTTGGGATTCAGTTTCTTTTCAAGACTTTTATATTCCATTTGTATGTGCCTTAGAGATTAGGACCTCCTTTGAGATTTCTACCTCATGACTTTCCAATTTATTTTTGCAATAATTACCCAAGTTGTTAAATTACCTTATCAGTCAAAAATCTTGTTTTTAACAGTGCTTATGGAATGCTAATATAAGATGTCATGTTTTCGGCACAGCGCTGGTAACACAACTGGGAGTAGAAAACATCTGTGCTGAAGACAGGCAGAAAAGTAAGTGGCCAGTGATTCCACTGAAATCAGACTGCTGTAGCTCAAAAACAAACACTTCATATATTACTATGCCTTGTTGGTATGACCTACATTATGTTAAAACACTGCTCAAGCAACTTATAATTCATACGTGATTGCAAATTACTCCTAGCAGGAAGACAAGTGGAACCTGTAAAACCATTTAAAAATCTGGGAACAGTTCTCCCAAGTATCTCAACCCTGTGCCTTTCACCATTATACAGAGCTAAACCCTGTTCCACTCTTTCAGTTTGTGCAGAAAACAAATCTCCACCAAGCCTCACAGCAATATGAAATGAAAACAAAAACTGACTTAGATTTAGTCACAGCTCAGGAAACTATCATGTAATCAGGTCAGAAACCCAATACCACGGGAAAAAGTTTGTAAATTGTTCCTAGAGAGTTCCCCTAGAAGAGGTACAGATGTGGAAAAGCTGATGGCTTACTTACATCTGGGTTTATAAAGGTCTGAAAGAAGCTAGGAAACACATTTTTGATCATGAAGACACAGTGTGTCTAAAAATTAATAGGATGCTAAATTATTAAAGCCCTATGTGGTCTAAGAGAAATAAGTCATTTCACAAGCCTCCATTTATAGCAGAGAGCAAGTAAATGGCATGTTTGCAGTGGTATCAGAAACAATGTACCAGAAAAATCTTCCATTTGATGTATCAGCAGAACATCATACTAGGATAGCACCACAGCCTCCCAAAAGGGGCAACAGCAATTGCAGAAAACAGTACTCTGATAAATCTAACAGTATTCTGATAAATCTAACAGGGTATCACTGAAGATCAGCCAACTGCGGGTCATGAGAAGTACATAAACAGCAGGGTGGTGACAGAATAAGAAAGCAGAAAACAGGATGTGGGATGAGCAAAATGATAACAAACAAGTGGCCTAGAAGTACCCACTGGAATGTTAGAGACAATAGTACTTGAGAGGCTAGGTGTGTTGGGGTGATCATACTGTTATTGTATTCCCTATCTATCTGTGCCAAAAAACTGTTACTGTCTCTGACCCTGATGCCTTGAGAAGGCTGACATAGAACAGAGGCTACACAGAGTTAAAGTAGGGATTTATTAAAAGGCCTTAATGGATGCACCTTGGGCAGCACAAGAGCCCAGCCAGGGCTACACCCAAGATGAACCAAAATGGTCACAAAATGCACAACTGGTCACGGGGTCTCTCACTTTTATAAGGTTTGGTCCATTAGCGTATTGGAGTTAATTGTCCAATCATAGCTTTAGGTGATGAAGTCCCATCCTTCTTGGTTTCTCTCTTCCCATGTTCTTGGGCCTGAAACTTGTAACAGTTGTTCTTGGTCCCCAGCTAGAAAAGGAATTGTTTTGTCTGCTACCCTGTGAAAAGAACTTGCTAACACTTAATGGAAGCTCAGAACAACACAGCTAGGCTGCACAGAATCTAAAAAATATGAAAGCTAAAGCTTAAGGCATCACCCTGCATCCGGGACCCTTGTGTATGTAGAGTTGTGATCGTGGGCGTTTTCAAAATCTCCCTGCCCAAGTGGTTTGCTACTTTTCACCAGGTGGTGTTTGCTTGCGGGCTGCTTGGTCTTTGCTCAGGAAAAGGTGTTGTTTTTTTTTTTTTTTTTTTTTTTTTTTTTTTTTTTTTTTTTT
>VZRH01002680.1:536277-553713 GCA_013397555.1 Urocynchramus pylzowi | reverse complement strand
AAAAAAAAAAAAAAAGTGAGGTGCTGGGGTGGGGACACATGTCCCCCAGTGGCCTGGTCCTCCTGCTGCCACCCCACCACTGCAATGCAGAGAACAGCAGCAGTGGCGTGGACCCCACATGAGCTGGCAAGTTTCCATCAGCCTCTAGAACTGCCCTGTAGCTCCTGCTTTCCTGGTAGGGGCTATCACCATCCCGTCTTTTGTTCCTGGGGCCACGCGGTCGCCTGGGAGGTGCCATTTTGGAAGTGAAGGGTGTGATGTCATCGCCACCATGTCCTTCAGCAGCTGCCGCTGGTGGCGCCATTTTGGGAATGGCAATTCCGGCTTCTCCTTGTTCTCCCGGGGTTGTGAGGCCTAGCAGTTATTTACTTTTTTTTTTCCCCTCTCCTGCCTGTTGGCATTCTGTCTGTTAATGATTTTTTGTGTGTTTTTTTCACTTCAATCTACTAATATTCATTCCTAATTACTGGAAAGGGATTGTATGAACTCTTAAAGGGAGACAACTCATTCCAGAATGTTTTCCATTAAATTGTCTCAAACCAAGAGACAAGGGAAAGAAAGTTTCTTCTCAGCAGACATCTAAGAGCAAGCAAGAATCTAGCAGCCCACTGAAATCCTGAACTGATGTAGCACAGGGAATAATGAAGGATAGAGAGGGAAATCTCAGGGCAGCTCACAGTAATTACAACTTAAAAGGACAAGCAGGAAGTGGGACTGTCAACACTCCCATAAAGTATGGGATCCAGCACAGTGATTTTTAGCTGTTACACAGTGTGCTGAAAAGATAGTAGAGATTGTTCCATAGTTCAAGTGATAAAGAAAACTGCACATGATACCTGACCTCAGGACCTCAGATATTTGCAAAGATCCATATGGAAAGCCGTGCCTGGGGAATGGAGAATTTTACAGGAATGGGGTAGGAACAAAGAAAGATTCACTTGCACAGTGAAGTGAATAGAAAGATCCCATGAAGCCTGAGACATTGAAGAACAATCCTTTGATTAGTGTAGAAGTTCCAGTTTGAGGGTGAGCATTTCTGCAGTCATTCTGTGTATCGTTAAAGATACTTAGAAGTCATGAAATAACATCTTGCCTTCTGCAAGGCAAGAGAGGAAATGGAAATTTTTCCCTTTTCACATTGAAAAAATGCAACATCCTTTTGTGCATCCTTTTGTGCATCCTTTTGTGCAACATCTATTTGTGGCATGGCAAGAGATGAAGTCAATACGCTTCATACAATGGCAAAAACTACTAATGCACAGGAGTTCAGCTATTTGTATACCTGAAGCAGCCAGGAATTGTTTTAGAGATTGAAACCACAGCCAGGTAAATCCTGTATGGCACAGATAGCTAGTGACCTCTGGAATTAACACTTGTGTTAAACATTTCTACAAAGGGAAGGCATTGGGACTGACTGTAGCAAAGATATTGCACTTTATGAAACTGCTTGTTTCTGTTTCCAGGCAACTGCTGACTCATTGAAATAATTATTCCAAGTATTCCTGCCTAACTAACTGAAATTGAGAAACACTTTTGTCCTGATAAAAATAACATGACAGTTTGGACATTTGAAATTCTTAATCTTGATTTAATTTTCCCTCAGACCTTACATTTGGCTTCTGTCTGAAACTATTTTATAGAATCTGGAAATAGCATATTTCATGTCTAAAACTAGATATTGCTTCACTGTTTGAAAACAGCATCTGGCATAGGTGAGCACTCTGTGTGCAAGAAATAACACAGATGATGAAGTAAACACAATTCCTGTTCATTAAGAACAAGTGTATTTCTGACAAGTGAAGGCATTTATGCCTTGGACACAGATTAATAGTGTCATGGAAAATTATTTAGACATGGGATTCATGTTCAGAATGGTATTTGCAAGTAAAGGGACTGTGCATTTCCAACCACTTTTGGGTGACATCTGGAGCATTGAGGTCTGAGGGCAATTAAGGTGACACTTTTTTGTTTCTAGCTCTCTAGACACATATGTCTGGGCCAGCCACAAGGAGGACCTTGTCCCTATCAACTGAAATGTATGATATTGAGCAGAAATCTAGTTGCTCTTAGCTGCAACACTGACTCATAAGAAAGATTTTATGGAACACTCAGCAGAAGAGATGATATGGCAAACAGATGAAATACATAAAAAGAAATCAGACAGAGTTTATGAGAATAAGTGAAAGTGTCAACTTGCAAATGGTATGATAAGATGGAGTTATGGAGAACCGTATGTACTAACATCAAATAATAAGAAAAAAAATTTTAAAAACATTAGCATGAGGCCACTAAAATAAATTTATGAGAGATTTCTTAAAAAGAAGAAAAAGACTTTACTCTTACATTTGAATAAAAACCCAAACAAACAACTAATTTTCTTAATTGCAATGATTAATCTTTCTATTAGCATTTGGGGCCCTGAAAAGTTTATTTTAAAGAAACCCAAATAGGTAGAGACACTACACTCTCTCACTTTCTAATGTCAACTAAGTTTTTACCCCTCAATAAATACATCTAAATAATGTATTAGAGCAGTGAGGTTATATTCAGAATAAGTTAGATTCAGAATAAATTCAGAATAAATAAAAAAATAAATAATAAATAATAAATAAAAATATGAGTTCTGTTTATAAACTGAGCACAAATTTAAAACAGAAACCCCACTGAATACAAAAAGGAATTCATTTTATCCAGACTATCGAGATTCTCCTAAGTTACATTCCTTTAAAGATGTTGAGTCACTTACAGAGTGTATTCATGCAGAATGATCATCTGTTTAGATTTTGCCACTGAATTCAGCTAATCTAGGGTTTCATCATGCAAATGTGCGTGGGTTGCATGTGAACATGCTCGTGTTATAGGATTGCAGGAGTACATGAAAATGTTCTTACGAATCCTGAAGTGCCATCTGTTCTCTAGCTATTTTATCAAGACTCATTCTATCTCTTCTAATTTTCTGCCTCAAAACAGCTAAATAAAAGAAAGTACCTCCTGCAGCTAAACAAAAAACTGCACATCTTCATCTACAGAATTCTTCTCACTGCCTGCCTCTGGAAGTGATGTGCACGTGGTATGTGACAGATATTTGAAGTCCAGCACAGACTGATTTCAGTTACCACATACATCCAACTGCAGCAATGGATGTGTTTCCCTGTCTGGATTTCTTTTTTTTTTTTTTTTTACCTTCCAAATTGCTTTGAACAGCTACTTTCAAGTGTATGCAAGATTAACCCAGAAGCTGGAGTTGAAATGCTTACTGGCTTCTTTTATTGTGTGTCCCCATCCTCTGGGGTACAGTACAGAAAACCCAACATTACCTTCTCTGTAGTTGTGATCTTTGTAATATTTGTCACTAAAGTGATTGTTAGCCATTTTCCCCAGATCACCGACTTTTGCTCCTGTTAGAATAAAGACACTGCCAGTCCTTTAGTGGTTAAAATCATGACCCATAAACTTTAAAATTATGTTTAAGGTATTTCGATTTACCCAACATTCAAAATTAAGTTTAGTTGAGATAGGTATAGTAACATCCTCAAATTGACCATAGCATTTCAGTTTAACATGTGAAGTCCAAAACAAACAAACAAACAAACAAACAAACAAACAAACGGCATGTCTAGAGTCATCGCAATTCAATTCAGGAGCTTAGTATAGCCTATTAAAAAACCCAAACCCAAACTAAACCAACCAACCAACAAAAAAATCAAAAAAACCCCCACAAAGCCAAAATCATCGAACACATCAAATCAGGATTGCAGTAATAAGGAAAAACACAAGGAGGCAGGCAAACATCACAATCAATTAAAAGCATGAGAAATAGGAATAAAAAAAGTATACTCCACAGAAATGAAGATCTCAAAAAGGATAGGTAGCACTTTTTCATTTCCTCATGCAATAAAAACAAATAAAAATGAAACATTTCAGGATACTTTAACAAGGAACTGAACGCCATGTATTTTATGCTTGCAGATTTATCTTTGGGGAGAACTAAAAAATATATGATACTGTAGAGGTCTTCAGCACTACTAGTCAGTGTCACAAATACTTTGACTTTTAGATGGTTTTCTGCCTTCTATGAATTTATTCAGGATTAGCAGCTGCCTCATTTGGTTTGGCACTATCAAGTAAGCAAAAGGAAATTCAATAGTTTTAAAGTGAGGGTCCCAACAAAAGAATACGAGAAAGATTTGATTTTTTCTGGACATTCTCAGAATGTCCTTACACTTTCAGATACAGAAGCTGCCTACATATTTTTGCACGAAAACTTCAATAATGCCTCTACTACTCAGGCTTTTTACTTCTTCATGGTGTCACTTTCAGGAATGGCAAGTGCTGAGGTGTCTGATCCAACCCATAAGAGAAAATAATATGTAATGACTATAATACTATTTCACTTCCTCAAATTTATGAGATGTAGGTTTAGTTATAAGCGCTAAAGAGATATTTTTCACATGTCCTTCAGCAAGTAAATATATTGTAATTCTACTCTTCAAGTCTCTAGGCTTGGCATAACAAGACTTGTTCCATTTCATCTGTGTACAGGCTTGTTGGCTAGCTTTTGACCAACTTTGTTGGTCAAAAGTAGGAACTGTGAATATATGTGGATAAAATATCAACATTAAAAAGTACAGTTTCCAATAATTGAGATAAAACCAGTCAGAGGGTAGCTATAGTTGAAATTAGGAGTTTTTAAGATTTAACATACACATAACATAACTCCTCACTTAATGCTTGCAGACAAAATTGGTCTGTGCTCAAAATTATTGAGCCGTCTTTATGTTCCTGAAGATAAAGAACATATTGTGCACAATTTCAATGTGCACTAGCCCCTGCCTTACTGTGACAGCAGATTATTTAAAAAAATACATAAAAATAAAGAAACAAACATAAAAAACCACCACCAATATGACACATAGCAATGATGGTAGTTATGAAGTTTAATTAAAGTGAGACATGTAAAACTGGGAAGTTTCATTCATATGACTACACTGGCCTGTGGAGATTGTGTACTAAAATCCAGAAGTTATCCAAGAGAAGCTATAATAAGCTTACAATCAATTTATCCTTGTGCCAAAGAATGAATGTTCTTTTAAAAAGCTTTTTAAATCAATGCAATATACTAGCCAGACATAAAGCCGTTTGTCCTTGGTTGCTTAGCAATCCTAGAATAGAGATGTAAACAAATTCAGCCAGCCTCTATTTCTGACTAATACAAAATTACATTCTATTGTCTAATCATTGTAAATATATTTATCGATATGGTCCTTTAGAATGAAACTATTATTTATACTGTCCTCTACAAAAAGACTCATTAAAATGTGGCTATATTGAGGATATTGCTCACAAGAATCTCTTCTATTAGCATCAGCAATTAGTAAATAAAATTGAGATACATCTATTGTTTTCAAGCATGGGTTATACTTCAGCAATTTAATCCATCTATTTTTGGATGGATTTTTTTCCTCCATCTTTCCTCTACAGGATGTTTATTTCCTGTACTTTGCATAACCTAACTGACAAACTTCATGGAAGTCTGCTCCCTGGATTACAGGTGAGAGAAAATTAAAACCTCCTAAGGAATAGAAGCACAAAGGAATGAGCATCGAAACAGAGAGGAGTGCAAACCTTATCTTTACAAGTGCCCCATGGCAATCCAGTACTCCAGAATGGCAAGGAGAAAACAGGGAGCTGTTCTTGTTCCAGTCTCCTAGCTGTCTTGTATTCTGAGGCCAGAATATTCCTCAAAGAGATGCAGCACAATTTTAGTATCAGTCCAGTAGGAGCTATTGCTTTACATTTACATTAAGATAAAACACTGCATATGAACATTTGTTGTGGAGTAGTAGTAGCTGCTAACTCACATTCCTAAAAGTAATTTGGTTAATTAGCCCAAAAACCTAAGTTACAGCCTAGTTCTACAGAAATGTAAATTAATTCCCAATATACTGAAAGAGACTTTCTAGTCTGACTCTTTTCCAAAAAGTTCTGGACCATGGTGTGAAGGCTTGGCCTTCCGTTGCTTCTTCTCATTGTGTAGGTGCAGCAGTGGCTGTAATCCCATCTCCTCCCACTAAGACTCTGTTCTGAGTTCCTAGGTTTCCACCACTCCAGACTCCACCTCCTTCCCTTGATGAGTTGCACCTACCACCCCTACTATTTCTAACAAGCAGAAAGGAACTCTGGATGCTGGACCAATGCCACTCTTTCTTTATACTGGACTATATAATGTATACTTTTAAAGAAGGAAGAGTGCATGGACAGAAGAATAAATAATGGGCAGAAGACTTCAGAAAAGAAAAATACTTTCCCCCCCGCCCCATATTTATACAATTCCATTTCTACAGCTTCATTCAACTTGATGTCCTTTTCTTCTTTTGAAAAATGCTCTTCTAGACTCGTACTCAAGTACTTTCATAAGCCTATAGGTGGTCCATGGTAAGCTTAAAAACATGAGCTGACCAACATTTAAGATTAAAGGTAATAATGTGTATAAGTCTGTATTTGTGCCGTTATTTGTTGTATGTCTCATGAACAGACAGTAATTAACAATTTTTTTTATTTGTAGAGCAGTTATCTTTGAAAAATGCATCACTCTTATATTGTATATATTTCATTATTTTTCCCATTATCTCCTCATCATAGTCCTGAGTGCCAGCAAGTCTCTGCTAACATTGTCCTTTGGCCTCACTCTAATGTCAATTCACAAAAAAAAAAAAAAAAAAAAACCAAACCAAAACCNAAAAAAAAAAAAAAAAGACATATCTTTTAACACCATCACATATCTTCTAACACCACCATGTTCTCACTGTGGCAAATTTCCAGCTCTATTTGCCTTTACATATAGGGTACACTATAAATGGAAGCAATCTTTATAGTTTCATGTAAATTGAAGCAGATACCCGAGAAACCCAAGGTCCCAAGAAGTAAGTACACTGCCAGCCAACTCTACTCTGCAGTATCACTCCTTCCATTGACCTATTACTGGAAGGGGAGGAGCTTTCATGGGAAAATTATTTCAGAGAAATGGGAAAATTTTTCAGAGAAAAATATCAGTGAGGTGGCAATATTCAGATAATATTTTTTCAACCAATACCTATTATATTCATGAGCACTGTCAGGACTCTAAGCTACTTCAGAAAACCTTTGAAAAGCACAGACAACCCATGATTCTGGTTGGATGCCTACAGAGTGCCTCAGACTCCTTCTGTTTTATGATTCCTAGTTATGCTGGAAACCTTAGTCCATATGCTTTTAGATAAAATCTAATAGGCAAAGAACAGAAAAGTCTCAAGGTATGTTTTCCAGTCTTATATACGACCAGTTAAGGGCAGCACCAAAATGATGAAAACAGTTACACAGAAATCTGGAAACTGTCTCCTACCTCCATCCCCTGGTTTTTAAATCAACAGAGCTACATGCATGAGCAAGAAAATTACATTTGGAAAGTATCTAGAGGCAGATTGTTTTATTAGATCTTGCTTGAATTTAGACTAGAGGTTATTCTTTTAAATGAACAGGCCTGCAAAAAATTTATTTAACTCCATGGGTTTCATTAAAATGCCTTCTAATTTACACTGGATTATGAGGGGAGAACAAGGGTAGCATAATTTCAATAATATTTATCCTTAGGCTTAATTTTCTTTAAATAGTACAAAGCATTCTCTCAAAGTTTTCAAAATGATGTCAGTGTGAATCTATGGTGCATGATGTTACTAAGTTGGAATGAAGTTATGTCATTGCAAATCTATGAAACCAGCATTGTCAGTAATGAACCAAAGCTATACTAATGTGTTTAAAAAATTTGAAAATCATCTGAATGGAATGAAAAACTTTAAATAAAATGAAGATATTGCAGATCGCAAACTATTTATCCAAGACTGCAGTCACTGGTTTGGACTATAGATCCAAATACACATATATATTTGGCAAGAGAGTCAAATCTAGTCCAATGCCATCTGTAGTATTTTACATATTTCAAATCTACCATATCTCAAGTGACTTGACTAGCATGGAAGTCTTTGGGCCAAATTTGACCAGAGTATAAGTAATACTGGGAATTACATACCAAGTAAATCAACTGGAGAAGAGTACAAATGGCTGGAAAATTTAAACTAGCATACTAAGTGGACAAACTTTACTCTTGTTGCAATGTGAAAGCAGGAAATCCACAACTGGTCACTCTCCCAGCTTTTAAAAATAGCCATCCAAATGTAAGTCAGAGGTGAATTAGTTGCATTTATGAGGATAGCATCAGCAGAAGTTAACATGTGACAACATGGCTGCATGATATGCCACTGATACCAACTTTCTTGCTAGACCTTTTTCTTTTCTTTCTGGGTCCAGATTAACACTTGCCATCATCTTGAAGCAAATTTCTAATATATTTGAACTTATATTGGGTTTGCTCTGTAATTGTATTGCCATAGAGAAATTAAGGATCATCATTTCAGCTTTAAAAAGTATGACTTTTACATATTGAAGTTAACTATTTCATTTAATACACATCACTACTTCGCTACAGTCATTACACCCATTTTTGGACTCTCCTTACCAGATCTATGTGTATATCCTTACACTATTACTCCATTAATACTGAACATAACTGAACATGCAAATCAGAAGTATTTTATTTCTCAGCCACATTAATAAATCTTACTAATGTCCTAAATTGTACACATATAAATCACTTCAGAACTTTTTTTTTATACAGGCTTTTATTCTAAACAGTTTAGCACAAAATAAATTTTAGCTGAAATCAGTCTTATCTAGTTTGATGTGTTAATGTTGAATTTTTAGCTGCTTTGACCCAAGACAAGATATTTTACATGGACATGAAACTGCCAGAATTCACCAGTTTGGTAAATCTGGGCAATAAAAGACAAAATGCTGATATTCTTGTCCACAGCCCTACTTTGACAGCACATCTGATACTAACTTTGTTCGTAATCCTCACTTTTCCATGAGACAGATCCAGGAAAAAATCATGGTAATACTATCACTTTTGTTCTGTAGCATTCCAAGTTTATCTTTGGAATGCTTTCCAGGAGTTTACTGTACTTTCATGACACTTGTGAGTGGCTGACCAGGTGCCAAGCCCTGAAATCCATTTAAAGTGCAGTGAATGTTACAAAAAACCCACACTTCCTTGGCATGAAATTTTAAAGATAAAAAATTGATGGGGTTAAAAGGAGAATCAATCAGACTTAAAGAATGCACTGAATTTTTATATTGTGCTATTTTTCTGTGGAGTATTTAATAATTTTAGGACTCTGGTAACTCTCTTGACACAGGAATGAATTATTTAAAGTTAGTATTAGCAATTCAGTTTAGTTTTGATAGCTGCTAGCTGTAACCTGACAGCACTTCAATTCAGGCACATGGAAATTCCCTGTTGTATATATTCTAGTATGCTGGATCTCTTTGCACTCATCAGTTTTATATCTTTCTGCAAATACCAGAAGAAACATCGTTCTAGGTTCTGGCAAAGATCTTGGAAAGGGAAAATGTGCTAGTTGCCAAAAAGACACTGATTACTCTAACAGAGTAGCCCAGAGTTTCAATCCTTTCCCTTTTAATATGTAAACTTGTTTCTGATTTAGAACTGATTCCTGGCAAAGGTGTTTTCCTCAGTGCTCATTTGTGTATAGCTAGGCTCTATGTTGACTCTCATCTTAGAGAACACAAACCACTTTTTACTTACTCAGAAGCATGAATAAATTTTATAACATTTAGTCCTGTATTTCAGGATAGGAAGGCAGAGCGAGCACACATAATAGGAGCAGAAGCAATACTTCTATTGTGTGTATGCTTTTAAATCATGATTGCAATAGCAAGAATTATGTAAAACTCGTTTAAAAAAATGTAACAAAAAAAAGCTATGTTTAGACAAATTCAATATGCAAATCCATCAAGTATGCAAGTATCCTTGCATTCTTCAATACTTCATCCTTAAATTTCACTTCCTTCAAAGATGTACTTTTTAATTATTGACAGAATAATAGATATTCCTTTGATAAGGTGATCAGGTGATGCTTTGGTAAAGCCTGAAAAAGCAACAAAAACAGTCTTGACTGAAATGGCTTCTCAAATATTGTCTCTTGTTCATTGCTGCTACATCTGAACTGTGCAGTAGACAGTGCTTCCTCTGTTCCACACCTGTATGGTGTGCCCTGGCCATATCTTAATTCATGAGAAGGCAAGATTTTTTTTTTTTTAACCTTATCTCTCCTATTTTCAGGTTATCACAGAAGAGGCTGCATGCTCCATCTGAACATTTAAGAAACCCTGTGTGTCCAAAATTATATCTACTTCATATTCTAAACACAGACCTGACTAGGAACCACTGTTACAGTTTCTAAAAATTTCAGTTGACTGTCTACAGGTCTGTTAAATCTTTAAAGCTTTATTCAATTTTTATTGAGGAACCAGTTTCCAGCTGGCACTGAGGAAAGTAATTTCTACAGAATCTTTGTGCACTGATCTTTGTCTTCACAGTGTCTCTCCCTATATGCAGTTTAATATATACTTTTCATTATCGTGCATTTGTTCTGCAAAACAGTTTGACTAGATTAAAAATCAGCATGCAGACATAAATATTTCAAACTCAGGGCCAAAACAGAGAAGGTTAAATCAACATTTCCTTCTTGCATTTGCCATACTTAAAGGGTACAGTTCTCTCTTTTAATTCACCTGGATGTCTAAAAATTACCCAGTTAACATATTAACTCTCCTTGATGTATTTTGAGTTGACATCACCTAAATTTTTAAATTTTTAGTCAAAGGACTATGGTTTCACAGATAGTAGTGTGGCACATGTGCATTTGTGCACACCCATGTATAACTGTGTACACACACAAACACACTCACATAAAATACATGAAGTACCCTGTGCACAGGTAAGATGGCGTATCAAGCAGACCAGAGTTCCTAAATGCAAACATATGTGTTAAGTTGGTAGATCATAATAGATCTTCATAACATTTTTTCCACTTCTGTATTATTAATAAAGCAAAATGAATGTGTCTTGTAAAACAAAGCTTCTCCAGACTGGAGAATCTATTAAGTTAGTATTAGCTTTTGTTCTGAAAAGACTTTGCTTTTCTAACAAAAATAAGTTTTTGTTATTATGTTAATCTTGAAAGTAAAAACTAATTGTTAGGACAAGACTTTTAGTTCTAATTGTATCATGGATAGCCCAAAGCAGTAGCTCTAAACTGAGATAAAGCGACAGAGATCTTTCCCTTAGACAAGCTTTGCTAATGCCAAGCACCAGTGCTGAGTTACATTCTTTCCATGTAACTTTCTTCTCAAAGTATCTCCTAAGCAGTTATTATGAATTTTGAACAGTTAAAGAAACATGAATGTGAAGATCATAGTGTAAAATGCAATTATGTCTATTTTCACATCAATATAATCTTTTATCATCAGGATACTCTTAGTTTTTGAATTGGACTCTTTACTTCAGTATTAGCAAAAAGAGAATATTACATAAAAATTCCTGAAGTATTAAATGTCAATACATTCATATTCACTAGAATCTGCAAAAAATTACTTGATGGCTTGAAGTCAAATACAGCCAGAGTCTTGGCTTCAAAAAATACTCATTGATGAACCTTTTAGATATACATATATACACACTACCAGATCTGAATCAAACACTTGATCTCCGTATTTTCTACAGCAAAGATTTCATGCCACAGACACCATGGTATATAGCATAAGGCTTTCAGCTTTAAGGCATCTCCTCTGGCTCAAACCTCAGGCCAGTTTTTGGACTAAATGGAAACAACAGTAGAGAACAGACAGAGTTAGAGAAGCAGCATCACAAGCCTAGTCAGTATGTTACAGACATATTGCTTTTCACCAGTCTGAAAGAAGGGATGGGGATGCCTTGCACATTTAACAAAAAGCCTCTGCCCTACTATTCCATAGATACTGAGATACTCCAAAAGCACTGTTTGCTTACTTGTCCTCAGTACTTTTTTGTACTGATAGGATTTCCTGAAGCTCTGAGAACCAGCTTTACTTCTCAGAGATTTAATTTTTTTTGATGCTGTTTGCAAGGGACTCAGGGCTAATGATAATAGCTAATTAAAAAACAATAGCTAAAATGATAATAGCTAATTAAAAAAACCCTGAACAAAACCACATCCCCTTTGCTATTACTTTTCCTAAGTTGAAAATGTGTTGTAAAATTAGGCCAGTAAGACTGAGTAAATTAGCTACATTATAGCTGAATCTGTAACAAAATTATACACAATTATCAATACATGCAGACCAGGTTTTCATGGCCTTCTTCAAAATCTGTGTTTATGTCCAGAATTGCTAAGAATTGTTAAGTAGGACTTTCTATAGTATCTTTTGCAAACACTATATTAAATTTAAAAACAAAACAGAAAAAAAAAATCCCACCACTCCAGCAAAGACTAAAGAGAAGGAGGGAGACAAGAACAATGTACACTTTCAGCATGAAATTGCCATGATATCATTCTTTGGCTTGCCAATACTTTGAGAAACTGGGGTGGAGAGGAGAGAATGAAACAGAAACAGGTTTCTTTGTATCTTTATGAAATGCTAAATTTTCCTTCTCCCTCTTGCCTGTCAGTAAATCATGAGAAAGTTGTTAAGTAAAAGAAATTTGCATGAGCACCACTGAAATTTCTGAAAAACTGAGTTTTTTGCAGCCTACCATTTTATTTGATTTATGTGAGTTGGGTTTGAAGGTTCTACACAGAATTCTGAATACTACTATGGTTCCACACCTTAGACACAACAGAAATACATTTAAAAAGAAAAATTAAAATAAAAATTAAAAATATCTAAAATACATTTAAAATACATACATTTTAACTGGGAAACGTTTTAGGTTAGGAATTTTTAAACCCTATCATATAAAGAATTTAATTAATTGCTCAAAACAATATTTAAGTATTGTCTTCAACTTAGTTTAACTGGGTTTGTAATAGGCTAGCTAATGGCAACATGTTTCTCAGGTCTGACATGGGAAGTGAAACCTGAGCTACACAAGGAATAACTGCTTCAACAATTTTTTATGTGTTCCCTTGATGGAAACCAGGAGGTATTTTGGAACATGAAGTGATACCAGTTTAGTTGAGCTCAAATATCTTCTAGGGAAAGCAACCTGCTTAATGTTTATCAAGAGCAAAATGGTATCAAAAGGTTAAACATCTGTGTCAGTTAAAAAAAAAAAATCTAAGAAAAACTCATTTTGTGACTTAGCTGGGTCACCCTTAAGTGACCTATTGATATGCTCCCCGTAAAATCACTTAAGCCAGTAGAGCAGGGCCAGGGAGCCAACAGTTGGTTGCCAAGCCAAAAGGCCCTGGCTACACCTGCCTTTGAATCTCCCTGCCACACCAGAACCACTTGCACCAGCCCAGATCCATCATTATTCTAATGGAAAGATTCAAAATTGTGTCTGGGCTCCAGATCGAAATTCAGAGTGTAGAGATCAAATATTCCTTGAGATCTTCATTCAAAAGGAAGAATAAAAAATGAAAATTCAGTAAAAGGAAGGATTTAGGATGGGGGGTTGCAGGGGCAGAACCCAGATGAGATAGAAACCAGTTCCTTTACAGGTAGTCTAACACATGAAAAACTTTGACGCAGAGGCAGAAACCCATTTCCCTCATATTTAAAAAGTTTTGAGATTATTTTGAGATTATTAAAACTTACTTCAAATGAGACAGAAAATTATCATGGTTATGCATTTGCCAGATTGCTATAAACATATCTCCTTATGAATAAAGAATTACTCTTAAATACATTAAAGTTCATGTTAAGCTAACGTGGTATTATGTTAAAGGTTGAGAAAAGCAAGACTGTCAAAGGCAGTAAACACAGCAGAGGAAGCAGCAATTTTCCTTATGCTGTGTTGTGACAAGACAGGGCGAGGGGTAATGGTTTTAAACTGATGGGAGAGTTGATTTAGATTAGATATAAGGAAGAAGTGTTTTACAATGAGGGTGGTGAGGCCATGGCACAGGTTTCCCAGAGAGAGTGTGGATCTCCCATCCCTGGAAACATTCAAGGGATGTTGGATGGGTGAGCAACCTGGTCTAGTTGAAGATAACCCTGCTTCATAGGAGGGGGTTGGACTAGATGACCTCTAAGGGTCCCTTCCAAACCAAACCATTCTATGATTCTANCCTGCCTTTGAATCTCCCTGCCACACCAGAACCACTTGCACCAGCCCAGATCCATCATTATTCTAATGGAAAGATTCAAAATTGTGTCTGGGCTCCAGATCGAAATTCAGAGTGTAGAGATCAAATATTCCTTGAGATCTTCATTCAAAAGGAAGAATAAAAAATGAAAATTCAGTAAAAGGAAGGATTTAGGATGGGGGGTTGCAGGGGCAGAACCCAGATGAGATAGAAACCAGTTCCTTTACAGGTAGTCTAACACATGAAAAACTTTGACGCAGAGGCAGAAACCCATTTCCCTCATATTTAAAAAGTTTTGAGATTATTTTGAGATTATTAAAACTTACTTCAAATGAGACAGAAAATTATCATGGTTATGCATTTGCCAGATTGCTATAAACATATCTCCTTATGAATAAAGAATTACTCTTAAATACATTAAAGTTCATGTTAAGCTAACGTGGTATTATGTTAAAGGTTGAGAAAAGCAAGACTGTCAAAGGCAGTAAACACAGCAGAGGAAGCAGCAATTTTCCTTATGCTGTGTTGTGACAAGACAGGGCGAGGGGTAATGGTTTTAAACTGATGGGAGAGTTGATTTAGATTAGATATAAGGAAGAAGTGTTTTACAATGAGGGTGGTGAGGCCATGGCACAGGTTTCCCAGAGAGAGTGTGGATCTCCCATCCCTGGAAACATTCAAGGGATGTTGGATGGGTGAGCAACCTGGTCTAGTTGAAGATAACCCTGCTTCATAGGAGGGGGTTGGACTAGATGACCTCTAAGGGTCCCTTCCAAACCAAACCATTCTATGATTCTATGTATGATAAAACCTTAATGCAAATTTAAAAATTACTTAACGTCGTTTCAGTATTATTTACAAAAGCAATCACAACCTAGTAAGTAACACAAATGGCATGATTTGGGCAACAATTCTGGCTTTCTTCTGAATAGTAAAAAGCTTCAGATGGAGTTGAATCGAATTGGTTAGAGAAGAGGTGTATTCTTAGGACTGCAAAGCCTAAAATATCTAGCAAAATATCTTCCATATCTAGCAAAATAAATTCCACAGCATATATTCATCTAAATAGAGTGTTTATAACAACTAAAGCATTTTAGCATCTGTTGCCATGATTGAAATAATGTCTTAATAAAATAAGACAATTTTAGTGACCTGGTATGTGGAATTTTGTGGGGGGGAAGGGGGGGAGGTTGAGTTGTATTGTAAACCTTTAGGTAAATCCAATTTTGATGAGTTGAAAGCAAACAGTGTGCACACCATTAAGCAATCAGTATCATGTGATGCTGATTTACAACTTGATAAGCAATCTCTAGCTGTTCTTCAGTTTAGTAGTTGCTGGTTTTTGGTAAATACACTTAAGATAACAGTTGACTCTGGGATCTCCCAAATTTACTAATGTTTGGCAAAGAAAAATGTTTTCTGTGTTTAAAACTTCCTGATAGCAACATATTCTTGTTTTGTTCTGAGTTTCAAAAATCGGTGACAACAAAAAGAGTAAAAGGAATGCGCCTAAACGTCCACTAAAACATGCAAAACAATGTTTAAGTGTCAGAGCAGATCTGTTACATCTCAATGAGATTTGTAAAACAAACTGTTAAAAAAAAAAAGTATTAAAGAAGTTTTAGAAATTTGAGCATTCACCATTTTAAAAATCAAAATATAGGGAAAGTTTTTTTTGTGTACAGCTAACCCTCAATGAAATAGTTCATTACTAGAAGACATGTTGAACTATATTGCTTTCAGAAGGGGATAAATAATGGAAACTGCATATTCAGTTTTAACTCCACATTAGGACAGAAGTTTTATCCCTTGGCTTGTGTGGGCTACCACTGACTTCAAGGTATTTCTAACTTGAACCCATTTCTAAGTTGGTACTTACTCTGTAGCATTCATGTGATAATTAATAAACTTTTAATCAAGGCAAAAAATGCAGTAATTACAGTTTCCTTAATGTTCTGTTGCTAAAGGAAAGAAACTACACTGCAAACTTCAGTGAAAATTCATTATTTGATGCACAAAGCATGTAAGTGGTCTTGGACTCAAACTTCTAATGTCAAGAAGAAAATAAACAAAACCAAAGAAAATAAAGTCAGGATCAAATGGTGATCTTTGTTGGGCATTTGTGATTTTGCTGATGGAGGTGCCATAGAAGCATAATTCTGGTCCCATGTGAACTGGCACAGACACTTGATACAACTATTTCCATTTGTGATATACAAGGAGGTGACCAGCTCAAGAAGCAGAAACAGTAACTAAAACTCACTAGTCTAGGGTTTTACAGGTACCTGAGCAGAACTACTAAAACCTGTATTTTAATCTGCTCATATATTTTGATCATGAACTAAATTTTACACAGCTCAGCACCAATAGCTTGAAGGGCAAGTAGTCATTATATTAGAATAACATATATAATCAAATTTGAGTGCACTTGACCTTAAAATCTCTTTCCTTAATTCTACCTTAATGTAGGCAAGAGTATTTGCCCATCTTCTTTTTTTTTAATTATTTATATTAACAAATGGAATTTAAAATATGAAGCAAAAATAACTATTAATACATTATTAGAAGCAAATTATATTTGAAAGGATTTTTTTGTGTTGTAGTTAGATAAAATCTAAAAATCTGCACTGAAAAAGCATTATTCAATATATCCTAAGAGTATTATTTGTATGTCATTGCAATATAAGAGAGATACACTGAATTTATCATGACTGTTTAGTGTCCTTGAAATAGTCTAGACTGATAAATAATTAAGGGACATAATTATGGATAAAGGTCTCATTGTTTTATTCCTTTGCTACCATAAGAGTTCCTTGTTAAATAATTATTTTTTACTTTTTGAAAGATATATCTATTCCTACTGACTGACACAGATGCAGCTAAAGTTTTGTTTGAGTTTTTTTCTTTTAAAGTGCAGCATAGCATCTCAAAATAGAATCTAAATAAATCAATGTATAAAATATCCCCAAAATTTATAACAAAAAATATATTTAATTGACAGTATAATTTTTACATTTTTAATCTGAAAGATAAATAATATAAAATGCTATGTAACTCTGTAGTTTGATTATCAATCCCATTAATCATCGTAGAAAATAGAGAGGAATTTCTTGTTGTTCTCCACTGAAAAAACCTTGAAGGTAAGATAAAGGCATCCCTCTGATTCTAAAAAAAAAAAAAACAACCAAACAAAAACACACACCAAAAAAACCCCCCCAAAACCAAAAAAACAATCCAAACCAAACAAAAA
>VZRH01002680.1:477739-536224 GCA_013397555.1 Urocynchramus pylzowi | reverse complement strand
AAAAAAAAAAAAAAACCCACACAAAAAACCACCCCACAAACCAACCACCAAAACTTTTTAAGATAATAAAAACCAAATATAAAAATTCAGCTTCCCACATCTCTCTAGAAAGAGTGGGCATGTGACAACTTCTGCTAGCAAAGACAAAATCCTAGTGGAACAGACTAGTTGATAAATTCTCTGCCATGCAAATCATGACTATTCTCATTAAAATACAATGTTTTGTATTTCAACATAAGAAAGGATTTGGAAATATTTGTTACTTTTCCTCTGGTCAGAACTAGAAGGCGTCAAAGAGGACAAAGTCATCAATAAACACATGGGATAAAATCCTGCTGTGTTGATATACTGCAAAAAGTACTTTATACCTTTACATGCAAATTGGCAGAGGTGGAGTTTGAAACTGAAAGATGGTTAGACAGTTAGATAGTTTTTGGTGAACAACATGAATGCTTACAAAGTGTAACTGAATATAACAAGAGGAAAAACTTGCTTTCATACTGACAAGACAATGACAAAGAAATAAAATATTTTTTAAAATGCACTCTAACTTCCTCCTGCAATTTTAGGAATAGAAAGGTAAAATCACATTGTATTAAATATTTTAAAAGCCTACGTACCTTTTTTGTTAAATCATGGCCAGCCCAGTTCTAGGCAGAATCATCATTCCTGAGTCAAAAAGCCCAATGGGACATTCCCATGTAGGCTAAGATTTCTTTAAGAGTTTTGCACTAAAGCTAAGGAATATGGCAATAGATAATCAATGCACCTTCATGCTTGAATCCTAAATGTCCAATGACAATCCCTTATGAACAGTGCAAAGCTTTGGTTAACAGACGCCACCACATAAGCCACATTTTTTCTTGTCTCCAGATGGCAGCAGGAGTTATGTTTACAGTATAAAAGTGTACTGTACACACTGACTATCAAAAAGAATCAGGTGGGATTTTTTCCTTTTTAATTAGCATTGTATAGCAATTATCTAAACCTACAGTGAAGAATATTAACTTAAATTGACCCTAAAAATATTTTAGCATTCTTCTATAAAAGACAGATGTACTTTGACTCTGTTAAATAATTTTTATTTAATCCCATTAGTGTCATGATTAGCCAACTCATCAAAGAAGAAGTTTAAAAACGTAAAGCTCATTGCTATCCTTTAAAAGCAACACTATAAATAGCAGCATCTCAATTTCTAAAGCATCAGGTTTATTATACTGTTTTCTAAACTGTGAGCACATGCTGCTGTCCCATCATTAATGCAGAATATATTATTGTCTAGTAAATGTCAAATGAATTCTTATAAAATTATTCATCTATTTAAAAGAAACACAAGATAATAACTGAGAGAAAGGAAATACTTTCCCCCAGTAACATTTTCAGTATAAACTTATGGGACCCAATCCTTAGTTCTCAACAATACACTATAAATAAAATAAAGGCCTTTTTGTGTTGAAAATTCTTCTCTGTAGATTAATGATGGGCTTGATTAGCAGTCTATATGTGTTCTTAGCTGTGGAGATGCTGGTCCACTAGCTGTAATATAAAAGGAGTAAGAGAAGCAAAAAAAGGAGAAGAGGGGAGTTATTTTTGTATTCTTGGTATTGAGGGGAAAAAAAGTCTAAAATAATGAGATCAATACTACATATTTTTCTAGCTTTGTTATTCATCTTTATTTATCTTTAAAGTATTGACAATTTTTTGTATAATTAATTACCACATGAAAATACTTCCGATGCTGTTGTGCAGGGTAATTCTACCCTAGTTTATTCTTGCCAGAAAAGGAAACTCAGACACCTGGGGAATGTCTTGCTTTGCCATCTTTAGCTCTTGCTAAGGAAATAAGCTGAATTTTAGGGTGATACTTTTAGACACAAAGCTTCAGAATACTCTACCCTAGCCTCCTCCTGAGAAGAATTCTCTTTCTACTAATTTCAGGTAATGTAATATTGTTATAACTTCAGTTCTAGAAGCCTAAATTATAAATACTATGGCAGAAAATTACCACAGGTGTATTAGTAATTCCAAGAACTAGAATGTTACTCCTCTTGAAGAAGCATTACACCCTAAAAAAGCACAACATGATTTGCTAAAAATTTTTCTTATCTCCAAATGGAGTTCTCATTGTGCAATAATGCATAGAGGGAGACACTCGGAATTAAAGAAGACAAGGTATTTGATTGTCCACAGAAGGAGGTCACTGAGGCAAACAAGTCTAAGCTAGTGAGAACAACTGCAGAGCTATTGCACAGCCTGTCAGTTCCACTGAATCTGAATATTGCAACAAAGATATAGTCCCTAAAAAAATTTCCACCAAGTCTAACAAGAACTTCGTTGTGTGAAAGTAAAAAGGAGTAACTTCAACAGTTTTCCATTAAATTAGGAGCTAATAATTTTACTTACAAAGCATTTTTTGTAAAGAAATTTCTGATGAACCCTTTCAAAGTTCTAGACACTAAATTAACATGAATGGCTTCATAAATGCAGTACATCAGTGAAAAAAGGTAGAAAATTAAATCAGGAGGGGCAAAAAAATTATGTATTTAATTTCTCATACTTTATGGGTTTGGATAACCCTCAGTGAAAGTCAGTCAACTATTTAACTGGAAATGTCAGTTCTTCAAAGGACCAGATAGTGGAGCTGCAGCTGCTTTTCTATTAAGAGTAAAAACAGCATAATTGGGTACAAAGTGAAGAGAGAGATGTCCATTGGCTTCTGGTTCCATGAAAGCATCTAGGCCTGAATAAGAAACGCGGCAGGCAGGAAGGGAAAAAAAATAAAGAATAAAGGTAGAGGCAGGAGAGAAAGGGTAACTAAAAGAACAAGCAAACTGCAACTTAAGCTGGGGCAGGGCAGGGCTCTGCCTAATTTCAACAGATTAATGACAGAGTATAGAACAAAAGGGATTTCCTGACAGTTCTATAGGCAGCACTCAATTCCAGCCACCTCACTGACACCTTCAGTATCACTGTTTGTCCAAGATCTTTTGAGTCTTGTGGGCTGAATTTTACTGGCCCTTTAAGGACTTTTTTTTTTTTTTTTTAACAATAAATGAAACCTGAGAAGATTAAGAAGAATTCCACCTGCAGTAGCACAAGTAAGACTGAAATGTCATTTTTTCTGTGATTGTAAAGCTGTTGGAGAGGAATTGGCACAGAGTAAAGAAGTGTCCAGCTGAAAGGTCTCCAAAACCACCTTGTATCTGGGCATAAACTAGGGCTGGACTTCAGACATGCCTTTCCCCAGGTCTTTTGCAGTCTCAAGTTGAGAATTGCTGTAGCTGTCTACAAACACAAAGAAGACTGAGATTAGAAGCCCAAAGAGACCAATCACTGTTGCTGTCCTGAGACCCAAGCTGTGATTTCAGAATTCACTCACAAAATCCCAGGAATCCCACTATATCTCCTTTGGAGTTAGGTAAATTAAAACTCCTGATGTGCTGATGATTTTGACATTTTAAACACCCTGGAAAGTTATTTCTTATGGATAAAGCTTAGGAAAGGATTTTCACTACTAAAAACATAAACTCATTTACAGATTGGAAGTGAATAGACCTGGGAAAAGCAGAACAACTGTGAAAATCTTTGGAATAAGGAAGACAAATAAAGCTAGGAAAATTATGCTGAAGGAAAAACAAAAGACAGAAACATGCCATACAAAAGCTATGAGAACAACTTGAGCATTTGAATTGGAAAGGCAAAGTAAAGCATTTGAGTCTTGAGATCTCAATATGCTTTATAATCAATATGCTTTCTATTTCTCCTTCTTTCCAGTTCTTATATGGTATATGGTACATCATCCCTACCTGGACGGTTTTGAGTAAAATGTACTTCTATATATATTTTTTTAATATATTTATATATATTCTATATTTATACACAAGTACATTTTTTCTCACCAGGAAGAGACAATAGTACATACTAGACTGTCTGCAGAGTGATATATATATATATATATACACACATACATATATATTACACATTTATTATGTTAGTGAATCTGAAAATAAAGTTTCTACATAGGTGCTGTAGCAGGTAAATAACACCCTTCCTTTCCTGGGATTTAGAAGAAGAAAGTATTAAATAAACATTTTATTATTACCATAGAAAAATTATGTTACATGATATTAATTATTAAGGATACAAGGTCAAATATTTAAGAGCAATTGCATACTTATCAACTGGTCTGCAAGACAGAGAATATCTATATGTCATAAGAAAAATCAGAAGCTTTAAAACCAGGACCCATTACATCATCTAATGGGACTCCAATTGCATTAATTTCCCAACAATTTGAATGTCATCATAGGTATGGAGCAAAATGAGAGATCTTTCTGAGAGAAGCTGGTTAGTTCGTGGGAAATTTTCATACTAATGCATATACAACACAACATGAGGTAACTTGAGCGCAGAATTCTTGTCACTGAAACTGTTAAAGAAGTACTTTTTATAAAGGTGTGACTCATATTTCTTACTATAAAAATCTCCACTTTGCTGCCTTCTGCAAGGAGCAAGCACTTCAAACTCTGTGACTCTGTTTCCCAATTTATAAACCAAACATTTGTACAGGTTTTCATTACTTGTTATTCTTTATTTTTAAAAATAGGTTTATTCATTCAGTTGCACTCTGGAAGATTAAGGCATAATGGTACGATGGTAGGAGAGTGAAAAAGCAAATGATTAATTGTATGTTGCACACATACAGAGATCCTGCTAATGGTAAACCAAAGTTTCAATTTTAAATAAGCTGATCATTTATTTCAACTTAATAATATAATCCATTACTGTAAAACATGTCTTCTGTCTTTTCTGTGGAAGTGGAATTTAGAATTGTTCCTACGTGGAAGGAAGGAAAAAGAATCTACAAGCAGATAAATTTCTACGGAAAACAAATTTTTAGCATCTAAGCCACCATAGCATTACTTTAATCATATTCAGTTTATGCATTATGGAAATATTTAATGTGTAAAAACCTGCTTTTGGGGCATGCAATTTTATCAGGAGATTTAAGTATCTTAATGTTTTTATGAAGTTTTGTAATTTTCCTTAATTCATGGATTTAAAACTTCTATTAGGAATTTAAATATTTTCCCACGTTAAAAGAAAAAAATTACTCTAATTTTAATGGGATCATTTTTTGCTACATATTCCAAAGGATTTCCTTTCCTCGGAATTACTCTGACATGTGCACTTTGTTTCTGTGATTTTTTGGCATGAAATCTATGCTCTGCCATGTTTTATTTTGCTTTGCTATTCCTTGTTCACTTATTTCATATTTAGATATAAATTAGTAAAAAGAGGAACTTGGGACACTTTTCTCTTCTGGTTTGAATGCTGGTTTTGGGTTATTTTTTCCCTAACAGAACTTGCAGAATTAGAAAAAAATATTACAGATATTATCAAATAATTTCTGAAAAAATAATCTTAGCCATCAATTAATAGGTCTTAACTCCTACCACATGGCATACTTATAGCATTACTGAAATGACAGAGGTTTTAAATTCTATAGAGGTTACTGGAAAAAGCTAATAGGCCAATACAGTAGTGGATATACTAAGCCATCTTAAAACAATTAAACTGTTGATCTCAATTCAGCTAGAACACATTGGTTGTAAACAAATGGAATGTATTTGGCTGTGTCACGCTGTGTAAAGAACACACAACCTAGGAGGAACCACCTCAGTGGCATCAAATAGGGTGCCAAATACCAACAAAACTAAAAATCAGCTACACACCTTAAACATGCTTTTCCACAGCTGTCCAAAGGCTTCCAAAGAAAGGCTAATATATCTAGTTATGCAGTCAAGAACATGTAGAGTGAAGAGTAAAAACTTACTGTGATCCAGTGAAGTGTTCCAAAACGAAGTTCAAACCAACCAGAACCAAAAGACAACTGACTTTTAACACCTAGGAAAATGAACTTGTTCCCACTGAAATGCATGGCAAGTTTCCATTGATCTCAGTTTTGTAGGAATGATCTTTAATACTGCTGCTAAATACCTAATCTATATTACTGTGTTTTTTTTGCACAATTCAACTTGGAATGCAGTAGTGTGATATGAAAAGGGATTTTTGTTTGCAAACTTGGAATGAAATCTGGCTTGGACTAGATTGCATAATAAAGAAGCCAGCAAAAGGGAATTTGACACTCACCATTCTGGCAGAACTCAAGTTTCTCAAAACAAAAAGATTAAAAATACTTCAATACTGTTTTTAAAATGAAAACCAAAACGAAGAAAATGTAAATGTTAAACTGTGCCAGATTACTGAGGTCTTTGGTTGATAATCATTACCTTCTTCAAAGTGGTTTGAAACTAGGAATAAAGCCATTACCTAAATATACTGCAGAATTAAAAAGTCTCTTACTGGCTACAAACCAGAAAAGCTATTAATCCTTTGTACTAGCATGTTGAATCTCAAACTATCTGTGAGATTTAACAAATCCCTTATTTCTTCTTCTTTATAACCTATTACTGAATTAATTAGGAGTTCTCAGTACTTATTCAGCACAGTACTTATACATGTTCCCAACTTCATACTCCCGAGAAAAACCAAATCCTTATCTGGCTTCACTGACTTCTTTGTAAGTTACGTCAAGCAGAAGTTTGTGACTGAATAAGAGCTCTGGTATTTTGTTGAACCAGGAACTTGACTTCTGCAGATAAGAAGGAGTCCCTCTGACTTCTTCTGTTTACAAGTGCTCAGTCTTATCAGGTCACAGTTATGTGCCTTTAGCAAAATAGGGATAACAGTTATTTGAGAGCAAGACCTATCATTTTGTCAAGAACAGTGCACATGGAGAGGAAGATGGAAAGAAGTGTAGTATGAATCAGATTCTTAAAACACAACTACAGAATAACAAGATTAGCATATTTTCAATTACTATTATCATAGCCATATGTAGAGAAGATTAAGTGGATCAGAAGAATTAATCTTTGAAAAGTATAGATGTGCTAAATTCAGCCATATAATAATGCTAGCAAATATTGATACTGATTAACTTTGTGCTATGGGAGTTAATAATCTACATACAAAGTCTGAAATACCACTCTGGGTTTGGAAATATCTGTTAATCAAATGACACACTATGGATTTTAATGGTTTGCTCATGCTGCTTTAACAATATATCTTAGTCATGACTTGGCAATTCAATGATCGTATAAGCCTTTGATCTGTTTCCTGACCTGTTAAATAGTATCAGTCAAAACAGAGTGGGAGAAAGGCTGTTTTAATGCAGTGGATATTCTTTCAAGTCAAACTGAGAAGTAACCAGGTCTATTTCTGAAGACTTTTCTTTTAGTTGCAATTGATTAAAGAGAGAGCAAATTCAATGACATAAAGTCAGAAGGATATTTATCACATGCTAATAATTCCTTGGGTCAGTTAACACCCTGTAGGTTATTTATTCTCCAACTGTGTCATAAAAATGAGTCAGTGCTGGTTAACCAGAAAATATTTTTTCCTGTTAATCAGTGATGTAATTTTCAAAGCAGAAGGTAGCAGTAAAGTAAAAACAAAGTAAAAATAAAAAAGTGAAAATAAAATCTTTACCCTAATAAAAAGGATCTTCTCTCCAACTCTGTATCTTCCCTGTGAAAGACGCTCCACACAGAATTTATTAGGGCATTTACAAGGTGGATCTTCAGAAATGTGTTTAACCTATAAAACAAGAAGTTATTAATAGGAACTGTTTAAAATAGCATGGATAGCAAAACATTCAATCAGACACTTATCATAATGTATCATTTAATATAAGTCTTAACTGATGACCCTTTTCTGGGTTTTGCTTAACATTTCTCTAACCCCAGAAAGCACCCTATGGTGCTTCCAATAGCAATGATTTAGTAGCTGAATTAAAAATGTTGCACAGTTCAGCATCAAATTTGCACTCTTTATCTGAAGTCAAGCAGTTTGTTACATGGAGTTTAGCATCAAACTTTTGTAGCTGTATTCTCAGTATTTTATGATGAATCAGCTCAAAGTGCTAATACAGCTAACAGGCAAAATGAAGATGTCATAAGATGCATCCTGCCTTCTAAATATATATAAATATAGAGGTATCTTCTTTACCAGTAAGAGGCTCTGCCTCTTTAAAATTGTGCACAAATACCTTAGGAAAAAAGCACACAAAAAATACTGTGACATGATTAAAAATTAATGCCAAGACACTCCCCAGTATTTTCAACTGCCATTTGATGATCTTGTAAGGGCTAGTTCTATCAAAGTAAATTTAAAGGGACCTCAAGAACACTATCATTGCCAAATCTAACTACATAACCCCAAAAAATAAGGGCTGAGAAAAAAACCAGATGAAAACCACTTTCCTGCATGTTACTAGCTGCATCAGCTTGACTTTGGCCTCCATGCTCTGGCATGTGCCACCAAAGACAGTGACATTCAGTAAAAGTACATTTTGTACTCTTCAGTGATGGGAAAGTAGCAAAGGCATCAATATCAAAAGAGCAGATCTGGCTGTGAAACTCTTCCTTGACATTCAAATGTCACTTCTGCATAGGAGCAGCAAGAATAAGTGCAGCATTTTCTTACACTGTGGTTTTCTTGGACCAAAAACATACCTAGGATGTCAGCATCAAACAATGCAAAATGCCAGAGGAACTTGTCCACTTCAAACAATATTCCAAAGACATTTTCATATCCAGTTTGTAAACCAAGGCCTGTAAAAGTGGTCTGAGGCCCAGAAAAGGATATTTTCAGAACAGCTAACAAATTAAAATCTTAAATTGTTTCATAAAAAGAAAAAATGCTTGGCCAAAGCTGTAGCACTCTAATGAGTGTTTTGTTTATCATGAATAGATAAGGCTTCTAAAGTACAAACATTTTTCAGATCTGCTTTAAGAATTAAGTTACAGTATGTTAAATAAGCCAAAAAGAACTTATTTCTATTATTTCTATACTTTTGAAACTATCCCTGTTGAGTGATTTAAAGGCTCTCCAACTATTTCTGAAATAGTTCAATGCCTTTATCTGAATAACTTCATTACCTTCTGGAGGGTTTTTATAAGTATTCTTAAGACTTTTTTATTTTTAATCAGGACATAATACTTTTATGAAGAAAAATAACTAAAATAACACTTAACAGAGGAACTCTAAATGTATTTTATACACAGAAAGTATTTCTCACGTATCAGATGATTTGTCCTCAGTTTGGATGAATCAAGTTTTGAATTTCAAGATCAGTTACTCAAATTATTTTTATCAACATGGATGAGACTTAGCCTCCATTTCTGGTGAATAAACTGTTTAGATAGTTAATGTACAATAGGAATAACTTACATGAAATCAGTGGCTGATGACTTAAATCCAAGTGCAGGTTGCTGAGTATGAAAAAGGTGTATTCCTGTATTTCTTGGAAGATGGTACCAAGACTGGAATCGTGCTTAGGGAGATTTTGGCAATGGCCCCCTGAATACTATTCAATAATGAGGGATTCTTGATATAATATCCTATGGCATTATCACCCTGATAGCTGAAAATGGGTAGTAGGAACTTAATCCTTCGTCTATCAGAGTTCATATAAGGAATCAAAAACCCAGAGTAAGTAGGTCTAAAATACTTCAGGGTTGTTTTGAAGTGTGTAAGCAAACTAGACCCATCTTCTACCTGTGGAGAATGAAAGCCAATGGATCTATTCTGGTGTAAAACAGAGGATAATAAGATCTTCACTGCTGATCCTGCTATTGCAAGTTCCATTGCCTTACTGTCCCAAAGGACCCAGAAGTATTGAGTGGAATTTGGAAATCAAATAAAGAAGCAGAGGGAGGAATTATATTCTATTTTATTTTAAGTCTGGACTATATGAGAAAGTGCTGCTATTTTATGTGTGAGTGTCCGGGGCAGTGGAGGTTAGGACTCTAGCTGGATGAATTCCATTCTGTTTCTATCCATACTGCTTTCTGAATTAAAGGAGGTGGTTAGAGAAAGCCTACATTCTCTGTTCAATTTCTACACGATATGCAGTCACCAGCCTCCTTCTACACATAACTGTTCTTTCTCAATTCTGTTGAAACACAAGTGCTTTTGCAAAGTTAAGGAAGAAATACAAACCAGAAAATTTTAAATGTAATTATAGTCATCAAATAAAAAAAAGTGTTTCAATAAAATGAAGGAACATTATATTCCATCTGCTCTTTGTAACAGGAAAGTGGCACATGGATTTTTCAAGAAGTGCTTTGTAACTCCCAGGTGGCACATCTACCTTGCAATGTAGTAGTTACTATGGCAACTGCTTCTTTTTACAGGCTAGATTTGTACTTTTCCAGTTTAACCTCTTCATGGTCTCAAAATGTGTTCTTTTCATCTGATTCCAGCTATTTCAAATGAACCCCTGTGGGTTTGCACCAGAAACATGAACACTCAATATGCTGCAACAAGTTTAATGAAATTCAAAGCAAGATTCTAACAATGAGGAAAACAATGCTTGTTGTTTTACTATGTGAGAATCATGCAGAACAGCATAAAAATTAGGCTGAAATGTCTCAGAAGCGTTTGTTAACATTCAATACAAGTCAGTATGAGCCAAATCTTGTCCTGACTCAGTCCTTCCTCAGACAAAGCACCAAGTGGGATTTGGTGAATAAGGAGTAAAATAGTAATAAGAAGGGAATGTGGCCCTAAGCACAAAGCTAGGCTAAGCTGCAGAGCTCCTACACAGTGTGACTTTTTTTTTTTCCTAAGCTTCAGACATAAATGATTGTGGTCAAAAGACAAATAACTTTATAAATCTACAAATCTTTAAAATAGAGTGAGATGTTAAACTCAGGCTTGTGTGTGTTTTGCAAGTAAGTGCATATCAGAATCAATAAGATAGGAAGAAGCTTCCTCCCATAACTTACAGCATCATCCAACAGTTTCCCCGTGCTCTTTTTCCCAGGAGACTTTGTGGGTGATGGTGAAGGAGATGGAAGGGGAGCTGAAAGCGTTTCCTCTTGTTCAATCTCTTTTTCCAGTTTTATTAATCCAGGAGGTTCCACCCCACACCTTTTGGAAACATGCAAATAGTAAATTATTAGTCCATATAAAGTATTATACATTTTAAAACAAAACAGTGGAAAGAATTCTACTTTGTGTGCAATGACAGAATGATACACACATTAATAAACATGTTTAAAATATACCAACCTATACTGCTATAATTTCAAATTAACAGAAAAAAAAAATTTAGATGCAGTCTCTCAGTTAATCAAATTTACAGGAAATATAGGTACTTTTTTTAGCTTCTCTGTCTGATATAATATATTTTGGTGAATAATTTATGAACAGCACTAGACCTCAAAAATTGCAATACCATGCAGAATCAAGTTCAGTACATTTGCACTTTTTTCTATTTTATTTTTTTCTTTCCAAACAGCTTCTCTTCAAATTACTTAACAACTTCTACTTTGTGTTAGTATTTTCTGAAGAAATACAAATGCAAAGGGATTAAGGGCTTTCCTGGTTTCAGCTATTGCACTGAATTTATAGATAAGTAAACTGAGACATGGCCACTACTCTTCAGAAGTGGTTAGTGTTTCTACTAATTGACTTTTGACAGCCAGTCTTCAGATCTCTGCTTACAGTGGCAACACACTTGTAGCTCCAGCTAGAACAAAATACATGCGACTTCATCATGGACAAACTCAAACCAGAGCACTTGAAGAGCAAGGTTCTTTCTGAAAGCTCTATGGCAAGTGATTGAGTCAGTATCTCACAGCAAGCAGCAGAGCTTGGACAGAAGTCAAAAGTCTAAAAGCACATCCCATTTTCCTGATTACCGATAATCCCCTTCTGGTTTTTGGGTTTTTTTACCTGCCAACACTGAACAAACCCCAGAAAAACACCCAGAGTTCCTTTTTCAGAGAATGACTTCAGCTTGGAAAAGTTATCATGCCAGGTAGACTTCTCATAGCAAACTACTTGCACAAATGAAATTATATTTTTTTCTGTAGCAGAAAAGTACATAGTCCAGATGCACAACTATATTGACTTATCTAGATAAAAACCTGGATACTAAAATATTAAGCAGTAACAAATACATATCACGAAAATTAAAGCTAAATACCATAATGGTCTTAGAAGTGTACAGAGAAAAAATATAAGCACACATACTAGCTTTTGCTTTTTTCTGATATTGTTTAATTTAGTCATACTACTGCCTAGTAAATTAATAGAAAGCAAACCAAGAACCAAATCTGTGCTTGTATTGGCTTCTAACTGGTGCAGTCTGCGTAATGAAAAGTCAGCCAACATTGAAGCAAGCACTTATATACAATCTATTTACTTCCTGTCTGTCTGCAGATGCTGACAGGCTGTAAATCATGTAATTCCCACTGGGCTCTAAGCCTACTTCTGCATACAGCCTTACTCATCAAATAAAACTCTTCCACTGTAAGAAATGTTGCTTCTTTGCTTTTACTACTTTTCATAGTTTCTAAATTTTGTCTTCATGACTCTTAAATTTTCCTGTACTTCCAGTATTCTGAATTCCTCTGGTAAACAGTTGAAAAATAAAATCAACAATCAAACAAACACACACTCTTTTTTTTTCTTTTTTCCCCACATGCTGTATGAACCCAAAGCAAAGTTGCTGGAAAGCTGAAATTGTAAAAAGCCACATCTTTTCTGAGAGGGGTAGAGGTGCAAATTCTGGGAAGGTATGCTGAGCATTTCCTTTTCTGCTCCTTTCTAGCCTGGCTTCTCACAGCTACACGTGAAGCAGCATTGGACTGTAACATGATCTCTGTTAGACTTAGAGCACCACTTTCCATATTTTATCAAGGTAAAATTGAATACAATAGCAGAAAGACCTTGAAATTGCTCAACAGTAATTCCAAAATACCTGTGAGGGTTGTTTAACCCTGCAGAGTTTAACAGTAACCCAAGAACTTCATCCTTTGTGCAGAAAAAATAATTTAGCTGTTTTCCATTGTATAATCTCTGACTTTCAAATACTTAGGAAAATGCTGGACCTGTGCAACCCATTGCAATAGTCCTGTGAATTTTCAGAGGTCAATTCCACCCTGTAGGACACTTCCCTCTCTAGTAAATCTCACTGTATCAACATAACATCTGCCAATGACACAAGGCCTCATTTTAACTATTGAAGTTCTGCAGACAATCTCAGAACTTTGTTTTCATAAAAAACTGAAATTCGGGATAATTTATCAGGCAATTGTATTTTTATTAATATCTTTGCACTGCCACTCTTTGAGCCAAGTGGTCACACCAGTTTCCCATTCACTGTGCACTCCATCCATCAAGACCATCTGTCCCTAATTTGTCTAAGAGGACACTATGAGATAACGTGCTAAAAGCATTACTAAAGCAAAGGTAAATTATCACCTGTCTCTCGTCCTCCAGAGAGTATCTGTTGAATACAAGTTCAAGTTCAGCAGAACAGAGCTCAATTTAACTCCTCAAGTAATCCTCACTCTTCCTCACTTGTGCCCCAATCTCAACTCCATTTGCATTAAATAAAAAAGCTCAGGT
This sequence comes from Urocynchramus pylzowi, assembly GCA_013397555.1. Taxonomy (NCBI): domain Eukaryota; kingdom Metazoa; phylum Chordata; class Aves; order Passeriformes; family Fringillidae; genus Urocynchramus; species Urocynchramus pylzowi. The sequence continues at coordinate 522,739 of VZRH01002680.1, read as the reverse complement.
TGACTTTCGGGAGTTACAGCCCTGAAGACTCAGTAATCTAGCTGGGCAAAGTTTGCCAAAAGCTGAGTCCTAGTGATGAGTAAGCCACTTTGAACATAGCTTTCTGCTTCTAAAATAACTCAGTGTCTCTTAGACTTCTTGTTCTTTAAAAACAGACTGAGGCACTTTTTCAAAGATCTCTACAGCTCCTGTTCTGGAAAGCAGATCCCTAAGACTGCCAACAGACCTGGTTTGCTTTACAAAGCACACATCTGACTTCTCTCTTGTTTAAAGCAGCACAGCAACCTCACTTTAATGTGCTCTTTCCTATACTTAAAGAAGGCAATTATCAATTCTCCTTTCCCATACAGTTCTAGTTTACCACAGCTCAGGCAAAACAGGCATCATATATTTGGTTTTCACTTGTATTAACCTGACATTCCAGTTCAGTTTTTGTGTACCTTGGAAGCATACAAGATTATAAATGGAGATTTGTTTGTTTTTGAAGAGATACTAGAGCAGGGAATGTTAGACAGACATGTCATTTGACCCCTAAGCTATAAATAAAATTAAAATAAAGAAACACAAATACAGAAATGGAAACACAATATATAAAATAATCATTAATGATATATGGTAATATTCATGCATTATAAATAAAAAATACAATACAAATATTTTAAGGGTAAAGGGATAGATATGCATAATAAATTAAAGCATGGCTTATTTATTTGTTCAGTACTTCTTTTCATGTCTGGAACAGAAAGCATCCGAGATGTGGAAGCTTAAGACAAATATAAAGGATAAGATTCTATGTTCATTCCCTTGCAGATCTATTGAGGCATCAAATCTCACTGCAAAATGAGATTAATCTAGCTCAACCAACCTTAGCAGAATCCAACACTGCCTAACCACAACCATGCATTACCTGAGGAAGGTGGATCTATAAAGTAACCAACTGGGGCAGATACTCCTGACAGTTATGCCCCAGGCATAGGGGCTTTGGGTGCTGGTAGGTCCATCTCCAAGCTGGTCTTGAAAGCACAAAAGTTTGCTCAGGTAAATTAAGATTCATTAAAATTAATTTCATTGTGCACTTGTAGATCAAAATACTTTCTTCTTTGTGGGAAGTTAAAACGATTTGCCATTTGAACAGAAGTTCTAGAGATAACAAAATAACTGAAAACCTGAAATCACTAATTGTTTGACCATTGCTGTTCCTTTGCAAGCTTCCACTGACAGCAAGGGTTTTTCTGAGACTTGACCATGAGACAAATTTCTAGTTTTCCATGTGAGTTCATTCACAAGATATGAATACACATGATGCAATTTTAACACAGCCAATACTAGTTCTTAAACTTGGAATAAACAGGGGTCTCCCTNGAGATGGTACTGGGCAGAGAATTGAGTGTTTGAGGGGTGGTTACTGGAGTGGGAAGGTAAAGCCTTGACTCGTGGTGTTGATGGGAGAAGGTGGGGGGAGGAGAAGTGGTTTTTGAAACTTCCATTGTAGACGTTGTGTGTATGTGTATGTTTTTTTTTTCCTTTTCCTTTTGTGTTTGTAGTAGATGTAATAAAGCTTTATTCCTTTACCCCTGAGATGATGGAGCCTGCTTTGCTGTATTTTGGGTCACATCTCACAGTAACCATTCGGGGAAATATGTTTTCATGGGGGCACTGGCATTGGGCCAGGGTCAACCCATGACACCATGTGAGTTCATTCACAAGATATGAATACACATGATGCAATTTTAACACAGCCAATACTAGTTCTTAAACTTGGAATAAACAGGGGTCTCCCTCACCTTGATTGTTTCCACAAGAAACTCTTCTGAAATTAATGAAGCTATCTGAATAGCAAGGTACTCCAGTTTTACACACATCAATGAATGCAACTGCAATTTACATGCAAGACAGGGCAGCAGTGCTGCTGCTCATTTATTTTTCAGTAAATCTTATGCACTATGCTGGTTAAAACTTCATCTGCAAAAAGGGGGAAAAAATCACATTCTAATTACTGTAATTTTGATTGCTTAGCAAAAGTCTTTGTCTTGATGTCAAAGGTAACATTACAATGTACTGAAGGTCCAACACAGCTAAAATCATCTTGGTCAGATTTATATCATGTGAAGACCACCTTATTACCAGTAAACTTCATTAAATTGCAGTTGTTTATAGAGAGATTTGACTTTACAAGGAGAAACAGCTCAAAGCTTTATAGAAAAAAAATAAATTCTCAAACCCTTCCTCTCCTAATAAAAGGATAGTCTACAAATATCTTCATTGAGGTACAGATATTTTGTAATATTTGTTAACATCTGCCCTCAAGAATGACATCAAGACAAGCATTCTATTTGAACCTAATGAGCACAAAAGTTAGCTTGAGATGTGCTGATTTAATATGTCTGTCAATAGCCCCTGCTGCCAAGAATGCAAATATTTCAACAGTCTTTAAATATTTTCACCTACCTTGCTGCAATTCTTCCAAGTTCCAGCAAACAAAGGCACACTTCTCTTGGCTGCTTGTGGAGTACTAGAAAAGCAGAGTGAAGATGGAAAACATTGATAAATAAAAGCTATTTTAAAGATCTTAGTGATGGAATGGAGCCTAGTCATCAACATCTGTTACTCCTGACTCCAATAAATGTTTGTTTTCTTTGTCTTGCAGTAGAGTTTTATTGGAATAAAAAGGACAAGCTCCATTTCGTTATCTAAATCACTGAATAATTATTTGGGGTAATTGGTAATCTGCAAGCAGTTCATAACTATTTAAAAATAATCAATTTGGCACAACACCTTAATTAGTAGAAAGTCAAAAATAATATTAAAGTGATAGTTTTCTTTCTACAAACTAAGAGAATTCATATCCTTAGATCACTATTTTTCTTAGCCAATTTAATTTTAAAAAATAACAAAGTTGCATTAACAAAGACATACCTCACTATAAGTTTGGTCCTGAATTTTTTTCACATCTACTCTTAGAGTAAATACGAAACTAGAATGCTTTAGGAGTCAGTTCTTCACAGTATAAAAATCCCAAACAGACAAAAAAACCCCCTTTCTTCTTTATACATACATACAATGCAAGTCTGCATGCCTGGATTCCACATAGAATAGGTTTTTTATGATTCAGAAGTAGCTGTGACACAGCATGATCTCACTATTGTGAGAGATTGAAATGTTAGTGGTTAAAGTCCCAGCCATCCATTTGCAAAAGCAGCAGGTGCTTTGCTGAGGCCAGGTTTGCACTGCTTATTGGAAAGAGAGGGGGAGAGCTTTTGGGTGTGTGGTGGTGAAATATCTCAACTGTGTAAGAGAAGTCCAGGCTCACAGGTGGTGTGCACCCAGCACCAGAGGATGACCACCACAAACCACCTTCTGTTTAGCAGTAAGCTGGGTTTTGAGCCAAATAAGGGAAAAGACTCATAAGAAGCAGATTCTGCAAAGTGGAATAGTGCTTTTTATCGTGGCAATTTCCTCCCTTACATAACTGGCTCAGGTGCAAAACTCCCTTGTGTGGAAGGTATTGGGACACTCACATGGGCCTGAAGGCACACACCCCTTCTGATGGGGCACAACTGGCTCAGCCACACTGATGTGACAGGCACCTGTCATGCTTTGGGTGTCACAAACTATCAAATTCCCTCAAAGCCCAGACTAATTTCTGAGGCTTTCCACCAGGGGACTGCACCTGATCCCCAGTGCTCGAACAGAGCGCAGAACACCCTCACCTCAGGGGTGATACTCTGGATGTTGTCACCTGAACATGATTGTATTTTAACACACAGAACCTGGTGGTTCATGGGCTTACCCCACCCTCAACAGATCAAGACTGTGACCATCACTTTAAACAAGAGACATTGAAATTGCAACAATTAAGTCTCACTTCACTCTCTCTGCTCTTATCCTTTCTCTCTTTCCCCTCTATATTTTCTTAAGTGGTACTATATTTTCTGAAGTGGTATCTTCATACTTTGCTGCATTTCTATAGATGATAATAGCCAAAATGGCTACATCCCTCCTTTCCATTGCAATCAAATTAATCTAAAATAAACCTGCCATACATATATACATACATACACATATACATACACACACATATATATGTGTGTGTGTGTACATATATATATATATATATATATATATATATATATATATATATATATATATATATATATATATATATATATATGTATAAACACTAGTCACTCAGTGTGGTTTCACTCTCACCTGCCCAAAGGCATCTATTAGCAAGAACCTCAGTTACCTTTGCCTTCAGGGGCAAGTCATAACAATTATGAAATACTACCATAAACCAATACTTTTTTTTCCTCCATGATTCAGAATATGTCATGTTCTGTAAAGAAGTTCAGTAAAGCATATAAGCAAAATCCAAAATCAATAAATCAAGAAAGGTCTGTAGCTGTCTGTATAATCAACTACTCAAAACTTCAAGAAGAAGAAAGGAAAAATAGAAGAAAAGACAAAATAATAATTATGAGTACTTTGTAATCTACTCTTCAGAAATACCTATTACAGTAAAGGTCTCATGTTGTTGTGGGTAAAAATCAGGTTTTAAAAATTTCCACAATATTAAAAAAATTTGCACCTTACACTTCAGATTGAATTGAGACCAAAAAGTAATTTTGTGACTCTTTTTATAAATCAGAAAAAACCTGAACAACATTAAAATAAATTTATTTTTAATGAGGTCAAGACAATTAACTTATTTTTAATTTTAAGGTCAAGACATCAGCTATATAAACTTTTGGTAATCTATAGACTCACCTAACTCAAATGCATGAAGAAAAAATACCATACCTGAAAAAGATATTTTAATGTCTAGTTAAAGCTCTGACAGTAATTACTCTGTTCTGTGTAGGTATGAGACCCAAAAGGGGACTCCACACTGAACATCTCTGGGTAACCAACACCCCGAGGTGGACCTCCAGCCTCGGTGACTTCAACTTGCATCTCCACTGACATGAATAAGTGTAAGTGGAGTGAGCTGAATGCTCATCCCAATATATTTTCCTAATGTCTGTGTAGCCCTTTGAGAGGTATGCATTTGTCCTCTAATCTCACCCAAATATATTTCCAGAAGTGAAACTGCAGAGCATGAAAACTAGACAGGCACTGCACTAGGAAAAATATATTTATTCTTCAGCCATCTGTTACTAAGAATATAAATAATGAACACTTGGACATTCAGCTTTTTTCAATATTCTTCCTTCCAACAACACATTTACAATGTAATTACATTAAATATTTAGCTTTACCAGTAATCAGTATTTTTAAAGTGCTACATTCATGACCCTAGAAGTGTATTCTGCTATTTTGGTTTTAAACCGGTTGTGACAGCCCCAAAATAAAACTTGATTTTAATAAGTAAGGCATACCCCAAAATATAAATGGAATAAACTGGGTTTGGAACAGTCAAACCAAATAAATTGCAGCTCATACATATGTACATCTGAATGTACATTTGGAATGGAAGAAAAAGAAAGGTTCAACTACCACTATTTGCAAAAAGATCCATAAATATAGCTAGAAGAAAATTTGATTGAAAAAGTAAAAAAAAGATCTACCCAAACAAAATTCATAGACCTTTATCAAGTCTGACTCAACAAAATCTAGACACATTTCATGCATTTCACACTGAACAATGTGGCATAGTGACATCATTATTAGAGGATGAAGACATGTGCAGGCAATAACCAACCACAAAAACAAACATCAGGTCATCTCATAAGACAGTGCTTGTAACAAGAAAATAATAGCATTCCTGAGGACTATACAGCATATGCATTTGGGGACTTCAGAGACCAATAAAGGTTATTTTATGCAGATCCTCAGCATAAAATGAATGGAAATATCCATCTTTCTAGAGAATCTCACTGATTTGTTGACAAGAACGCGATGGGAAGATAGAGAAAGAGTGCAAACAAGTCTGGCTTATTTTAGGTGTCCTGCTTTTTTGCTTTTCATCTCACCTCTTTAAATGCTTCTTATTTGCTACCCTCATTCCCTGCATCTTTACATGCTACCTCCAGCCACTCTTGGTTAACAATAATTCCTTTTCAGTTCCTGGAAGTTTTTATCCTTGCTTCTCTCTGGCAAAAACATTTCTTCACACTGCTCCCATCTTGTTGCTGTCCTATTCTTCTTTTACAGGTATTCCTCTTTTGTTCACTCAACCTTTGTGCTTCCCCAGAGGTCCTTACCTCAGTGCCTGGATGCTACCAGGAGAAGCAGAGGAGGAGCAGCCTATGCTTTCAGCATTATTAGAACCTGTGACTGTGAGGAGACAGAACACACAATGCTCTTGGAGTCCATGAGTTTACTGAACAGATTTAAACTGAAAGTTCACAGTAACATTAAGGCTTTTTGTTTTGTTCGTGGTTTTGTGTTTGTTTTAAATTAGTAGAATATCCAATCACAATACAGAAATAAACTTCTCACAACTTCCTGCCAAGTTTCAAATCTTGGCTCCTAACACTTTTAAAAACCATTTTCAATAAAGTCAGTCTTCCTTCTAACATAAACTTTTCTTTTTTCTAAAGATTAAGATATAAGGCACAGCTGAATCATAAAAAGTAAATATGATTTCTGTTTCTAATGCATTCCTTATCCCTAGAAGCAAAGAGTTTTACCAAGTGCCTTTAGTATTTAGTATCACAGGCTTCCAATTGCCATCAAAACTCACACTAGTTTAGGGAAAGTTTTCCAAAAGGATGGTCCTTTGATCCTTCTTCCTATTGTTTCTCACATTTTCCGTTAATTTTTATTCTAATCCTACAGAAGCCTTTTTGTTCTTAAAAAAAAAAACCAAACCAATATTGTTTTGTCAACACTGTTAACTTATAATAAACTTACTTTTCCTTCTGTACCAGAGCTATGCTATGACACACTTGTGTTTCCCTTACACTCTCTGCCCAATTTCAGCTCAATCACTTATGGAAATCTCAAAACAATTAAGGTGTCAAACATACTAGATCTAAGGACAGTAAAGAATTAATGTAGAAGGGATATAGAGATTATCTGAACACTAATAATTTACTGAAATTCATTAGCTTAACTTGCAAATCCAGTGGTAACAACAAAGAGTCGAGGATGCTTCTATAGTCCTCAAAATGAGACATATTCAGTAATATTATGAGTAGTTTAGTAAAGAGTTGTGAAAGATGTGACAAAATCTTATTCTGATGCAACTTCAAGTAAATTTTAACATGGTGTTACAATTTGTAGATGTTTCAGTATAAAAGAAGAGAAAAAACTTGCATCTTGAAATCAGATAATCTACAGCAATAATTAAAAAATAATCTTCCCCATGTATAACATATTTTTAAGCAAGCAAAATTTGAGTATTTTTTAAATAACCTTTAAACCAACAATGTTAGAAGAGAGATCAGAGGTATTAGTGTTTCAGTTTACTATTTCCGCTAAAATACTAAATGCATTTATTTAGGAAACTGGTCCATGAAACTCAAATCAATCAGTTGCATCAAAAGAAGTCCATGTCACATACTGTGTGTACAGGAATAAAGAATATACAAGCACAAAACATTAACCATCAACAGCATCCAACAACTCCCAAAACAGATGACATATCAGCATGCTAGCACACTCAGTGGCAAACCCTTTTCTTGCCGGGTAGATTTTATCATGGAAGAGATGCAGAATATTCATTGGTTCCAAATCCTATAATCATCCAACAACACTGCATTACCATAAAGAGTTCAGAACTTATGCTTTATGTTCACTGAACTAAAGCAATCATAGAAAATCTTACCATTCTTATTTGTCCAAGGGTTTTCTTTGAGTATTATACTCTTCAGGCATGAGCAAAATTACAAATATCTCCACCTAGAATGCTTCATAAAGAAAATTACCTGAGTTGTGGGGACCTGCTGCCCTAAAGCCCTGCAGGGGCTATTCCCTACAGGGAAATTTACAAAGTATATTTATGGGAACAGTGGAGTTAAAGGCAGTATTAATATCCTTACACTGCATGAGAGAGCTAGCACATCATGTTCAGAGTCCCACATAGTCTGATACATCTAAGAAGAGCATTCAATGACACCGTACCTCAAGATTTGCACAGATGATCAAAATTTGGATTTTGGATCATAATTTTTGGTATTAACAAAGCTAATTCCTTCTCCTTTAAATACACTAACTTTAAAAGGAAAAAAAATGACAAGCATGCTAAATTTGGCAATGAGTGCAGGGAGCACACATGGTGTCCCTTTATTTTGCAGCACTCAAGATTATCCCCACGTACTGTGTTGCTATAATTGTTACAGATGTTCATGTGTGAGCTGTAGCTCATACCTCAGGTACCCCAGCCACCTTTTCTTTGCAAAGGCATTAACTCAGAGACTTTCCTTCCATGTCTCTGCACTTAGAGATAAATTGCTACCAGTCAGCTCTGGCTGCGTTACAAATCTTAACAGGGAACTGTGTTTCAAATTTGTTTGCATTTTAACTGGTGTTAAAGCATGATAACATTCAGCAAGACAAACTACATCATATTATAGACTACTAACAAATTAGCAGTACAAGTCTTCAAACTTCTGAGCTCTCTACCATTCTCTTCCAATGATATTTAAAGTAACTAGTGATTAGACAGCATAATCATATCTACTAGTATATCAAGCACCTCTATTTTTCACTCTATTTACCTTTCATTCTATTTATTTTGAAGACTTCAATCTTGTTTTCTTGTTTAGCTCAGCTGAATAGCCCAAATCCAACAAAGTATTTGAAACAGTGCTTAACTTTAAACAATTACATAAATTGCTAAATTAGTCCACAAGTGAAGGACAAGAGTAAAACAACATGAATAGGTCTGCTCACCTGCTTGTGTGGATCAGCCCCGAAATGTTAACCCTTTGCAGAAGCAAGCCTCTAATAATACTCAAAATTCCCATTAACATCATTTATCTGCATGCTCATCAGGCATGGACTGCCCCTATCTGCTCTGGTCTCTGTTTGAGACAGCTCCATTACAGTGAGGAATACCTTTGTATCATTCGAGTCTCAGTGCTAAAAATTTAGGAGTGATGGATGCATTTGTGTGCAGTTATACTTGCATGATTTCAAAGACTTCTTCAGAACTCATAACAATGAGATAGTATTTTTAAGTAATGACAAATAATAGAAATTAACAATTTCTTAGCCAGTATAGACTTCATTTTGCTGATCTCTAATATACTTGGTACTTTTTTTTTTTTTTAAATCAGAGCCATAAATCCATCATTCAAGTATTTCAGTGCACTAGATCTTCAAAATCACTCTTATAATTCTAGAATTCATATTTGCCAGGAAAAGACCTCAGGAATGTTTTATATGATACAGTAGCATGATGAAAATATTACTATGTGCCGTTAATTAAATAACACAGTATTTGCATACCATAAAGCACACAGAATAAGGGTATAAAAATGAGGATAAAAATCGACTCAATTGAGAACATTGATACAATAAGGTTTTCCAATACAGACATAAAAAAGCTGCTTTATCACTAACAATTTACACACCAATTTACTGAGTTTATTAGCCATGGGGAAAAACAGAAAATACAAAAACCAGTTACCTCTGTAACCATAATTTCACCACAATTAATAACCAAAAAATGCAGAATTCAATGAGGCAGTGCAAAGACAGATGTCATTCACACACATTTCTCACTACTTTGAAAAGAACCTTTGATATTACTTACCTTTGCTGAATTTTTGATTCCTATGCATTGGTGAAGTGATTTGTGGGAGAAAGAGGAACACAAAATCTTTAGATTGGCATCTGTTGAAATTTATCATTATTTCTAATGCATTAGGAAAATCTCACAAAAGTAAAATTTTGAGTTAATGATTAAACTGAAGGAGAATAATAGCTACTGGCTTTATCTTTTTTTTTTTTTTAAGGTATGATTACCACCTTCTCAAGTTCAGAAAAATGGGTCAAAAATATTATCAAGTCCTAATCCTATTTCGAGCATAAATCTTAACATAGATCTTTTCTACTAGTACATTTATACAACAAAGGAAACTTCAGAACCTAGTTTTTAATCAGTGAAGAAAATCAGTCACTAATCAAACAAAACAGAGTACAGGTTTGCACTCTCAGTCGTATTTCACTTCAGTTTTCTGAGAGAGGAAGTCCTCTGGAACACACCTTTTCAGGTGTATTTACACTCTGTTTTACTATGGCAGGCAAGGCACTGTGTATGAGTGAAAATTAATTATCAGGACATAGCTCAGTATTCCAGCTATGTCAATTCCATCTCTAAACAAGATCTAGTTTCTTAAAAATGCACAATAGATTTGTAGAGCAAAGGCAAATGGCTGGGCTTACCCCAGCAATACAAACTTCAAATACCTTGAAATACTCCATTAACCAGAGGTTCTTCTGCCTATCTCAGGCATTGGAGGTCTGCATCTCCTGGTGTTTACAAGCTTCTTGGTCCTAGGTAAATGCCCAACTTCTTCACCATTTCAAATCATTGAAACTACAATTACTGTTCATCTTCCAAATGATTTACCATATCAAATAAGAATTTAATCTTAAAGATTTAATTAACAAAACAGAGTCAATACATATATTCAACTTACTATTTGTCATCTTTGAGAAATTAATCTGTCCTGTGCTAAGCATTTTCTCCCAGACATAGAAAATAATGTAATTTAAAAACTTCCCAGGATAAAAGAACAGATAAATGAAAAAGAATAACTCTCTCAGAAATATTTGTGCTAGACTACAGAAGCAGAACAAGACTGTAAAAGAATGGAAATAGATCAGTCACAATACATGTAAGAGCTTCAACAGGGCAAAGAAGCCTTCTTTTTGAGCAACAGAACGAAGAAGCCTCAGCACAGTGTGTTCATTTGTCTTCCATAGAAATTGATCTGTCACCATGACTGCTTTACACTTTTATCTGATTTCAGATAACAAACATTGGATTATCTTCATTTCATGAGATTTGGCTAAAAAACTGTGAAGCCAAGATTCATAAGATTTCCTTCGAAGCAAGAAGAGTTAAAACAAAGAAGACTATGCCGTATTAGAACAGTGATTTCCTGAGCAGTACAATTCTTTTCATGAAACACTGTGAAGCAGAAGTATTGGATAATTTTTGTCCAGAACTGCACAAGGGAACCAGCTGGAAAAAATGGTCAGCATGGGAAACAGAAAAATCTCGTATTTTTATCTTCTCGCCTCCTGTGCAATTCTTTAAATCTCCACAACTAGCCAAATGTCTGCAGACAGAACTGTGCATGCACTTGTATCCTATTCTCCCAAAACAGAAAAGCACCATCTTATACACTGAACTAAGGAACAGCATTCCATGCTCAGAAAAGTATGTGTAGGGTGAAAAATCATTTGTGTGCAAGAAAACATACAAGAGTTTTCTCTCATTTAAGTTCCTCTTAAAATTGACTTAAATGAGTAGTATGAGATGTTCACTTTATTTGTTCATTCTACAGACAAGCAGCAGAATTAACACAGTCAAACAAAGGTCAGAGTTAGAGTCAGGACCTACTACAAGCCTTTCTGTCTTTCAAGGCTAAACGCAAAGGAAAAGTTATTTTAAATTACCAACTACTACATAAAGAATAAAGAAATACATACCCAAGCCTTCTGATTCAAACAGGCAGGTATCATCCACACCTACATCTCTGCACCAGGATAGGAAATTTGCTGTGTTGTCCCGTGCAAAAAAAGACCCTGAAGGAGCATTGGCTTTGCATGGAATTTTCCGAACTGGTAAGGTCTGAAAAACAGGAATTCTTTATTTAGCTAAATGATACATGCATAATACTTAAGCATTATGAAATCACAGCACAAGTTTTGCATAGATGGGTAACTCCCACTAACTTATTTCCTTGGCCATTAAAGAATTCCAAGTAAAGAAGCATGAGAAGTGAATTTAACAGCATGAAGTTCTCAACCAAAAAGTCTTTCCAAAAGTCCACACAATGAAGTTGAGAGCTGAACCAACAGCAGCTACTTCTTAGGAATGTTAGTAACTACAGGCTTTGGATTTAGTGTTTGGTCCAGCTCACTAAATTAAAAAAATAAAAATAATAATAAAAAAGGATTATAAAGAAAGACTTTAAACTAGGAGCTGAAGTTTCTCATAATTAAGGGTGAGTTACTTTCAGTTCTATGTTAGGAGGTAATCACAGTGTAAAGGAATGGGTCTTGAGGCCCAAAAACTACAAACACTCCAGAAAGGTCACTGTCTCATGTTTGACAACACCCAGAAGTCCCCAATGTACAACACAGGACTGTAAATCTAGCAGGTACAAAGTCAAGGTCTATAGAGACAGGCTCTCACTGTACCAGAGTAGTTCCATTTACATGATTTCAATATCAGAAAGGATGCTACTGATACAGCATCAATATCTGTACCAAACAGAGTAATCATCACAGCAATCCTGCTGCCTGCATTGGTACATTTACTGAGACACATAAAAAATAAATCCTTAGCATTTAGTTCTCACTTAAGTCTTCTTTTCCTCAAATGAAAAATAGCTGTACTACATGGCCAAGTGAAGACAGAAAATGAAACATTGTTGCTATGTAACTTTAGGGATCTCTAAATCAAGGAGGAATTCAGACCTTATGCTGATATGAATGCACTGTTTTTCCAATGCTGATTTATGAAATTTTTACTTCTGTCTGGAGTCAGTAGTTACACAATCTAAAGTGAGCTAAGAGGTAGAAAACTGCAAATATGGTGTCTCTACTCATTCCTAGCTTAAAATTACTGGAAATGGGGAGAGCAGGGGGGAAAAAAAGGCACAGGAGTAGGCTTCCCCTTACAAAAGCTTCTAGCGGTATAATAATATCAGTATTAAACACAGCTTAGAAGGAGTTTAAATATTATACATATTATACATATGACAGCAGCAATGTAATGGCAGAATATGCCTACATGCACTGAGCTACTCACTGCTCTCTACCCAATAAGCCCAATATACTGAAAATAGAACAACTGCAGGCATAATCACCATTGTGCTTATCAGAATGTCAATGGGGACTAATAGATTCTCTTAGATATAGAAATATGTCTCAGAGATTTATGCATTTAAATCTATTCTTCAAATCACCATCTAGCTTTCCTTCCCCCATGATTCTTACTCCAATTACTCAATTTACATTTCCTTGTTTTGGAAAAAATATCTTATGGTTCAAGCTATTTGCAAAGAGATATTATTGGTTTTCTATAATTTTATATAAAACACCGACCAATTTTGCATGTTATTTTTAATAAAAAAATCTTATCTTCCTGGATATCACTTCCTGGACCATCCTGGAACAAGGAGGGGAAAGCAAGAAGGAAGGAGGCAAGTAAAAACAGCTCTTCTCTAATCCAGAATAAATAAAAAAACTATACAACATGAATTCTTTAGAGGGGTTCTAGATGTGGAACAATCTTACGGATCAGAGCACAATGAAGTTTTAAAACATTATTTCTGCCCCTTTCCATTCTTCTAGAGGGAGAAAAAAAAAAAAGTGGAAATAAATGCTTGGTTCCTTACATATCAGTGATTTTTTTTCTCTTCTTATAAAAAACACTAATAAAAAGCTGTCAGCACTAGACACATTTTTTAGGCTAGCAATATTTTCATATTACACTAATTTCTTCAAAGAAACAATGGATACCTCTTCTGAGACAAACACTCATTCTCTAGAGACAGTTTCTCTCATTGAATTTCCTCTCAATGACTTAGTCTTTGGGAAGAGGTAATGCAGCATTTGTCCATCTCTGTCTCTCCCTACCTTTTCCCAGGAGATTTTAACTGGACAAATCTAATACAGTCTCTAATTATAATAGTCTTAAAAGTACACCCACTTCTTTTAAAAGGAGTCACACAAGTCTGGCAGCAGTTGGAAGAAGGTCAAGCTAGTCCAGGCTGCAGAGGAAAGCTGTCAAAACAGGATTTCCATTTCATGATTTTTCACTAAAACATTACAGAAACCTTAAAGAAGTCCCTTCAAAATGACTTCCCAGAGAAGGTTCAACCCAATCATACCCTTTTCAGTGCAAAAGGGGAACAAGCAAAGTGGGCAGGGATATTGGACTGGCACAAAGCAAAATGGGAAAAGGGCAGAGAGCAATAAGAGTTGGCTGCTCCATACGGGAAGATAATCTAGGGTCAAAGGGTGACCCCAGCACAGGCAGTGGCAGCCCTCACTGGCAATGGTGCAGTCCCAGAGCACCCAAACAAGGCAATGCTGGGAACATAAGAGCTTCAGACAATTGTTCTATTAGAGGAGGAAGAGCCAAGTCAGGTCTAGTGTGTCCAGGGAAGGCAAGTCAGAAACAGCAGAAGACAAGGCTGCACTCAGTGCTGCAGCAGACACTGACCTAGCCATGAAATCCAGCAAGCAGGCAGCCAGGCTGGAGATGGTCTGTTCACAACACAGCTCTGGCAAGAAGAGGGGCTGAGGTAAAAGGGAGGTTCTGGGCCAGGGGCAGAGAGTTCAGGGTCCCAGGGGAGGCTGGTCAAAATTATTAAGGTATTCTGATTCCCTTAAGTCTTGACAATTAATCTGTGGTTTTTAGTGTTTCAGTGGAATCAGAAACACTCAGTACTTTGTAATAACTCCATCTTGTCAGTAGGTGCAAAGAGGTGCCATTTCATAGCCCTCTATCAATCCAGTTTCATAAAACATCCACTGTACATACATCATACTTGATCATATGCTCACTGAATCAAATTATCAGCAGCTCTAAATTGGTTGAACAACGAGAAAATCAAACAGAATGAAATTCTTTTCCCATATAATCTCTGCTTGGACCAGATTATCTGAAGTGATACATGGATGTTGAATCAACTGAGTTAATAGTCAACATAAGGGACCAAATTAACGATATCTGACATTACTATACTCTTTGTCATTTTTTATTTATTACATCAAATTAAAAGCAAAATTCTGGATGATCTATTATGGATGAACAGCACTGTGACAGGAACAAGATGCCAAGAAGCCAGCTCTAGTATTCCTGGCACTTGCAGTTGTGCTTAAGAACTTCAGCGAGAATGGAAAGGAGATAAGGGTACAGTTACTTTATGTGTAAGAGCAGACCTGCGGTGTCAAATCATGTCACCTCTCAGTTCCCTCTTCAGTTCTCACCTCTGGATTTTTCCACAGTGTCCATTTTCTCAGGCTTGCTTTTGCAGAAAACTAGCGAGTCGTCTTCAAGAAAAAACTTCTGTTTCTAATGCTAGGAACAGCTCAGAAGAGCTGGTGACATCATGCTGGGTTTGTTTGCTTCCACACAGCTCTCCAGCTCTAGACAGTTCTGTACCTTTAAACTGCTTTGTGCTGAGGCAGCCATAATAAATAGCCTATATTATTTCAAGTCCTGCTAAGGATACTGAACACTGTTCTGGAAGTCTGTAATAAACCACTTAGATTACCTGAGAACTATTGAACAACACGAAACCCCAAAACAACAACAAAAAACACCCCACCAAACAAAAAGCCAAACAAAACCCCAAACTAAACAACACAAAAAAGAAATTCTTGTGTGTATTACCGGTGGCTGCCATCTGGCATTCAGTGGAGATTCGGGCTCAGTGTGGGCACAACCCATCTGCTCTGCTTGGCCCTGAGCCCAGCAGCACGAGCAAGCCTCCAGCACTGGTCCTGGAGACCAGGACCTGTGGTGTGGCACAGAGCCTTCAGCACTACAACAGCAGCTAGGAGTGAGGAGATAGCCAGGAGAACCTGCTCGGCCTCTCTTCCAAGGAGCCCTTGGGAAGGCACTGCAATGCCTGGCAGGAATGCAGAAAACCCCTAGTGACCCTCAGGTCACTGCTGCTCCCCAGTACTAACAATGCATTAATAAATCTGGCTCTAAATATTTTGTATCTTTTGATTTATGTATATTGCAGTGACTGAACGTAGAATTTCTTTCAAGAAGAGCAATTCAGAACAGATGGTTTATGCGTCAGCAATCACCTGAAATTTCATACACATAAATTACAATTCTATGCCTTGACAACTAAGACTTTTAAACACATCATTTAACCTAGATTCACTATGAAGCTTAGACATTCATGGAACTTACAACATTCCTTTACAGTGTCTTTCAAAAGCACATTTTTGGTAGTAAGAGCTACTTACAGCAAATAGTAAGAGTCTAGGCACAGAACATCACACTTAACTAAGCAAATTTGTGATATTCTTAATTTCGTAGCGACAGAAAAAATGATTGATTAACAGATGTCCTAAACTTTGTCCTAAGCTCAGAAGTGACAAACAACCACATGTAAAAACAAGACATTGTTGCAAACAACAGCTACATAATTTAATGACCAAAAAGACCACAAAAGCCCTGAGTTATTTTTTGGAACAAACACTACACAGACAAATATCCCTGACATCGCATGATCTCACTAAAATATACTAAAAACGTAAAGTTTCATCCCATTTCCCATAGTATTAGGGTCTTGCTGAAGAGAACAGCAAAATCCTCACTCTTTTTTTTATGCAGTAATAGCCCTACCAGGTTTATCACACAAATTATAGGGAAATACTCATATTTTCTAATCACCTACTAAATTTTCCTACCACTTCTTAAACAGAAGTCTACTTTTTTAATATTTCCAAAACTGTCACTGTACTGCTCAAACTATAACACGTGAAAGCTTTTATTCAAGAAAGGTTTCATGCACAAATATTTTTTACTGAGTTGTATAAATGGCCTGACTATTTCAAAAGTGCTTTCTAACAGATCATTCTGAAATAATTAGGTTTGCACATAGCAAAACTGACTTTTGTTGACATAGTGTAGTATAACCACAGTTGCTTTGAAGCAGCAGTGGCCGCAATTACTCCTATCAAGTATCAGGAAAACAATTCCCCAGTCATACTCCTTTTACAATCTTGTCTTGTTGACGTGCATGCATGTGGTTTAATACAGGATGTGAAAGTGCGAGTGAAACGTATGATGCAATCCTGGAAAAATGCTGTCAGGTTCCCTTCTAAATCCAAAAGGGACTCTCTTACATCAATGCTCTGAAATCACATGGAAAAATGTATTTTTTGTACTGCTTTTTCAAAACAAGTTCACGAACACATGCTAAAACCCCCATTTATTTATGGCAGACTTAGACTTCACCCATATTTTGAAGATTGTTCATCATATTTCCCTCTTTGAAAAGATGATTTCAGGACATTTTGAACTATCACTTATGCTTGAATAAAAAGAAAAAGATGAGCAATTCTGCTATGAAAGAGGGTTACAGTTACTAGATACTCATAGGAAAAATTTGCTTTTATCTCCTGATGACCTACATTAACCAAAATGGGGTGTGTGGAGGGAAATTATGCTATGCAGTACCTAATTGCTGTGGTGTCTTGCTAGACCATTTAGTGCTACGTGAGCATCAATTCCTACTGAAATGTGATTATATCTACATAGAACATTATTATAGCTACATAGAACATGTATCTATTTCAAAACTTTCTACTATTTGCCTTTTAACTTAGCTCTGTGGCCAGTACCAATCCTTTTCCTCCTTCAATTCTTTCCTCATTTTGCTCAAGTGTTCTTAAACAACTGGACCAATGACCAAAAGAATGTGCTAAATGCACATGTAAAACAGAATATGGAAATACATACATGGAATTTAAATTTTAGCATTTCCCACTGGAAAAAAAATGAGCTAAGAAAAGAAATATAAACCCCTCAGCCCTCCTAAGGCTGCAAAATAGAAGTTAAACCCCAGGGCAAATTCAGAATACAAAAACTTAACAAGGAAGTTCTGAAGGCTTAGGAGAAAAAAAAAAAAAAAAAAAAAAAAAAGCCAAACTTTTCCACAGACATAGAACTAAGAACACCTTCTAGATTGATGAAAAATAACATTGAACATATCACAAAGCAAGCACCCCTAAGCAATTCACTTAACAAGCAGTAAAACATTGTCCTTCAGTGAAATACAGTCTTTACATTGTCATATCATGTCATTTTAATGGAATAGGAGATTGGATTTCAAGTTTACAGATCATGTCTTGACCAGATTTTTATCCTATATAATAACCTCAGAGATCATCAAGAGCCAAAAATCACTCATTATCAACTTTCTAGATTCTAAGAAAGCATTTGTGAATACTTTGGAATCCCTAACATATTTACAATATGTCAATAAAAATAATTAACATCATCAAGGCTTTATAGAAATATACAGACTTTAACATTCAAATAAATGCAGGACTAAGTTAATGCTTTAACCATGTTATTAAGTGTCAAAGTAGAACACATTCTTCCATGTGGTATTAGCATTAGCTTCTTAAGAGTATGCATATATGGAAAATAAACTTAATTTAACAATATATTTTTAAAAGTTAAGCATTTTTTCATGTCTTTTTTCTTCTAAGTTCTCTGTCCAAGACACAGCTTACTCATCACATGGCAAAAGATTGGTTATTCAAAAAGATAGTGTTAATAATAATGAAAAACTAATTTCACAGAAACAATGCAGCTTTTACTTCTAGCAGTGTGCCAGAAAGCCAAGGAATACTAGAGACTATTCAATGCACAGACTGTGATATCCAGAAGTAAATAAGATCAGAAAGCAGCAAGGCAGAAGCTTCATTCACCAGCTCACTATTTGACTAATAAGTAGTTTAAATGTAGTCTAAGGATACGTGCATTTCAACACATCAAGGTGAAATCCCAGTGTCTGTTAGAGTAGAAGGCCATCTCTCAGAGGCTGCCTAAGCCAGGGGAATACACAGAGAGCCACAACCAGGAGTCCTGCACTGCAGAGGATCACAACAGAGAGCCAGCTAAACAGATGTCAGACTCTGTTCCTTCCCACTCCATTTGTGTAATTGAGGGTGGATTAGCTCACTACAGTCCAAAGACTTGGGGAGGTCGAGAAATTGCCTTTTAAAACTTCTAGACATCTAGGTCTGTAACATATCCATAGCTACTGACAAGTTCACTTTTATCAACAGTCTTTCAAAATCTTGAAGAAGTAATCTGCAAACTCCAGGCATGTATGCACCAAAAATTAAAAGCCATTACTGCAACTCTCCGAAAATGCTAGCAGACCAAATGCAAAAATCAATGGTGGTTTGGTTTTTTTCTAATGCTATAATAGTATTAAATAGAATGACTAAAATTAGATAGCATTCAAGAGAGAGACTTCAATTAATTTTTTTAAAGTGTATTAAGATCTTATAAACAGAGACAATAAGAGAGAGACACTAGGGTAAGCCATGGCAAAGACCTCCCTACAGCATCCATGAAAACAGGGATTCAGTAAGTTCATTCACATTCAATAAATGGTCTGTGTTTTTTCCTCAGATCTCTGGGATTCAGAATGAACATTTAGATGGGGATTTTTAAAATTGGCATTTTATAATGGGCTTCTTCAATAACATTTGATTAGAAAGAATGTGGCAATTCTCACAGTTGCTCTTTCAGAGGGCAATTACACCTTATGCTTGGTAGATGATCCAGAGCTTTCCCCCATAACAACCTCAGAACTCAAGAGCTGAATTAACAAAGAGTTAGTTGAAGAAGACAAAAGAATCCTAGTTTCTGAATTACCCTCATTTTTATTACAATTAAATGAGAAAAAAAATGGAGGATTGCAATTAACATGAGAATTACATTTGTTTGTGGCATTGACACACAGCATGACTTGTGAATGAACATGCCAATAAGCACCAATTATTCCATGAGATGTGAAAGTATTTCCATGAGATATAAATGGTGAAATCTGGGAGGATTTTCATGGGACACATTTTTAAAACCATCTTACATATTATCAAATTATGTTTTATCAAACATCACATTCCTAAAGGGGACATGATTCTCTCAAAATAAATTTTGGGAAAAGCAACTAATTTTAGTAATAGCAATTTCAAAATCACTTTACCCCTTAATTATTCCAGAAGAACTCAAGCTAAGGAAAATGCTTCCAAAAAATTCTAACTAAATGGTTGAAGTTCATCAAAACACATTACAGGTTCTAAAATTTCTTATTGAAAAAGGTTTCCATAATTTCACTGATAGTGTGATCAAATAACATATTACTTTGATCTATGGTATTCCTGCTCTTCCTCTTCCACCTGGTTTTCTCCCAATGATCAATCTCACATTTTGTGACCTTCTGAAGTGCAGGACAAGGTGAGGGTTTTCCAGCCCTGTTCTGTAAGATTAGCTCCAAATAATGCATTACCTCCCATGAGACAAATGTCAAGGAAGACTCTGAAATATCTAGACAGTCTAAAGAATTTTTTGAGATGCTTTATCTGTTTGCTTTTTGAATTTTCAGATGTTTAACAAAATGAAATTTTTATGCAGATGATGAAAACATTCAGGAAGAATTTAGCATGTACCTCACTGCAGGTAAATATGATGCTCCAAAGCCCTGGATGTTAATTTTTGAGAAAAAATTGCATCTTTGTCTTTATCATAAAGAATATGAATTTCTGCAAGTTTTCAATTAAAAACCACAAGGAAACTCGTAGAGCCCAGGGAATTCTAAACAGGTGTGGAACTTAAAAACTTTCATGATTTGAAAAACATAGTGGAGTTTATCTATACAAAATATTTCTAAATCAGCCTCAAATCAGCCTCAAGTTAAGAACAAAGCTTTCCTGTGTACTTGAAGCATTTGGGGCTGATTTACATAAACAAACACAAATTTGAATATTTTTTAAAATAAACAAATCAAACACAATTATGGCAGCTATAAATCGATGTCTATGCCTCAAAGGGACTTTGTTTTCTTCTTCTGCATTGCAGTCATCACTTATGTTCACCATTCCCATTGCTTCAGAAATTTTGGCTTATCTCAGTTCAGGAGCCACTACTGGTAATTGCATCAAATCCTGTAGTTCTTCCTTAGTCATTATTTCCAAAGAACTGCTACCACTGACTTAGACCTAAGAATTGCACAGTAAACTGAAGACAGTTGGTCTAAATTATGTTGTTTTCTCAAGTTATAAGGTAATTTCCATGCAAGTCTCTGTTACATTTCTGTTCCAGACTATTCCTAGTAGTCTAAATAAAAAGCCAAATAGAAAGATCCATTACAAAGATGTCTACAGTTTGCTTTACATACTTAACAAAATAAGTAATAGGAACATTAAATGCATTTCATATAAGAGGCAAAATCCAGCAAATCTAAAAATGGCTGTTTATAAATTTCTCTCAGAAAATATGTCATCCCTATCTTTAATACATATATTGAAGTAATGGCAAAAAATGTTATGAAAATGTCCAGGTTTAATATAAATTTTATGAAGTGTTTAAGTATTAGCATTCCATACAAAGTGAGTGTTAATTAAAAATCTCTAGAAAAAACCTTGGTGTTCTCTTGTTATATTATATTATTAGAAATCAAAATTTGGTCCTCATGACTTGATTTTCAGTCCAAATCATTATATTTTCCAAAGTTGGAGCTACCAAGTAGTTAAATCTGTCCTGCTTTTTCCCTGACAATTAGCTTGTGATACAAATTCTTGTAATTTCTGCAATGTTAAGCAGGAGCAGAGAGAGAGGTGTGCAGGAGAGTCACGGAACAGAGCAAGGCCAGTTCACACACACTGTTCTCCAGCCAAACAAGGGAACAAACCATGCCTTCCCAAGGACAAGAAGTATCAATGAGAAGAACAATCCAGAGGCACAGGATGTCTTGGTGCTGCCTCCAGGATTGTATAGTTCTGCTTCCAACACACTGCATGGCTTGAAGTAATGCAGCATCTAAAACCTTTTTAAGTAGTTCTTCAATGTATGCACCTGCAACATGCCAAACAATACAAACACATAATATCCTGGAATTGTTCAGAAATCTGCTTTCATAGTTGCAACACTGGGCAACACTATCATACCATGCAATCCTCCTGCAAGCATAAACTTGAGTTGTAGGAGTATTTGCTGAGGCATAGAAGGTTTGTTCATGTGGCCTGTTGCAGACAAATCCTGCAATATCTGCAAGAAACCTGGCAGCAGCCCAGTTGAACGAGCAAGCTATTGACTTGTCTGAGAAACATACAAAGAGTTCTCTAACAAGCAGCTCTACAGTCTTGTGGAAATTATTCCTTTTAGATGGACCAGCACTTATGAATCGTTTTGCAAGATCATTCTTTTCCTCTCACATCCATATCAGTCTGCCACTAGAAAGATTAATACACAAAAAGACAACGCTGTAGTTTTTTAATCCTCCCAAGTAACTGAGAGTCATAGCTATCATGCATATGATTAGAAGTTGGCTCCGTGAGTTTTTATTGCAAAATAAGTCCAGAAAGTACAAGTGTGCAGAAAAGCAAATTGCTGCTCCAGACCATAAAGGATCTGTTCACAGCCTAACGATTCATGCAGCCCTATTCATGAAATTCTCAACTGGAGAGTCAGATTTATAACTTTCAGAGGGGACCAGAACCTGATGTCACTGATGCAGCTGACATCTCTTTACACTGGGCAGACAGGTTCCAGGCACCAGGTTTACAGAATACCATACATTAGCCCATCTATAGGACACAGATAATCTTGAGAAACTGAAGCCTACAGTATAAATAAAACCACCATGTTGATTAGATCAGACTTTCAGCTTGGCCATCTGGAGTCTAAGGGCAAGATCCAGATTTCAGATCTAATTCTGAATAATTAGTACATATCCTTTTAACTGTAACTCTTAAAATGCATAACATGACTCTCAAAGATAATTCACCTTCAACCTGCTTCATGAAGATACTGTTTTAAGTGGAGTGTTTGTAAATATATCAGCAGCTTCAAGGATGGTGGGCACACTACTGCTGACAAAAATGGTAACAACAGAGTTTATTTATGTTTATTTTAAAATCTTTATTACTGGTCTTACTAAACTAAGCCAAACCAAATCAAATGTGGGCTCTGTGCATACTGCACATTGATGCTCTGGATTTATTTGTACAGCTGTGAAATTCTCAAATTAAGTATCTGTCAGGGAAAGTAAAACACTGACAGGAGACCGTGGAGAAGAAATGCAAGTCAACGGGAGAAAATTACAAAATGGCATAGTGCAAGATTAATTACTTTTATGGAATAGCTGCTGCTATAATAATAAGTTTGTAATTTCAAGACAGTACTCCATTAGCACCAGCACAGGTAGTTTCAACAACTTACTACTATACAAATCTTGAGCATTTATTAAGATTGATGCCAGTCAATGCTTTCAGAATTATCCGGTTTTGAAGCATGGTTTAGCTGCTTAACAATGAAGAACATTGTGTTCTGGGATTTGCAAAAGAATCCTAGGACCTAACATCTTCTGAAATGAAGAATTTTTAAATGCTTCCTCTTTAGAAACTGAAATGCTTTTAATATCTTATTACTGAATATTAACCAATCAAACAGGAAAGTAGCTAGAGTCATGGAAGGCACAGAGTACCTATTATGATATCCAAAGGCGCTTATTATGGCATTAGGCTCACAATAGCAACGTGCAGAGACTGCCTAAATAGCTGCCAAACCAGAGGCTGCCAAACTCCTGTACTCTAGATTCCACATCACTCTCTTGAAAAACAAATATCAAAGTGGAGTGTGGCCCAGGTGGTATTTTTAGATGCAGGGATTCAGTCCTAAAAAGGCTTTATACAGAAACAAAAAATCCAAATATAATTCAAAATAATTTCTTTGAAGTTTGACTCTTGTGATAGATTTCCCTTTGTGATAGATTTCCCTTTGTCCACCAGCACAACCAGCAGGGTATTTATCCCCAAGAAGCAATAACATACAGAATCTGTGAGTGACCCTCATGCTTTCTCAAGTTCTAATATTTTTCAGCTATAGGGACTTCCTCCTCTGGATGGGGTTTCTATGTATTCAGTCTTCCAAAAGATCTCTCTTCCAATACCTTATTCAGTATTTACTTTTAAATTTATTCAATTTAAACACTCCTTGACAAGAATTTTCCCACTTGTATGTAAACAAGGTCCCCCTTTTTCTTGTTTGGCTCCCACCAGCTTCATTCAATGTCCCACAGTTTTTGTATAGAAACTGACCATTTACCACACCATACCACACCATTCCTGATTTTGCAAGTTCCATCACATGCCCCTCTTTCCACACTCAAGCATTCTAACCTATCCAGTCACTCATAAAAAGCAACTCCATTATTTCCTTCATGCATAAAAATTATGCCTGTTTTGCCTGCCTCTGACTCTCAGGGAAAGAAGACTACTTCTTCATCACAACCCATTTAATCTCCTTTTCAGTCTCCTAAAGGTCTTTCCCCAAGTCACATTACCAATAGTTTCCTATGTATTCTGAAAATGTCCCCAATATCCACATGTGTTTTCCACATGACAAAAAAAGGAAATATTGATATCAACATGACAATCTTCCTTCCAGATTTGGAAAACACAATGTTTTGGCAACTTTTTAGACCTCTGTTTTCCCAATTTACTCCACACTCAAAATAGCTGATGCTGGCAGGGGATTTCTGAAATCTGAAGGAAGGTCAATGCTCACTAATAAGAAAAGGAATGATACAGTTTAGTTAAACGAGCTGCAAAACTGACATTGACTTGAAACTTATTGCACAAGCTATCAGACCAGAAGCAATACGATTTAACCTCTGCTATTTTTAGAATACTGCAATATGAATTTAGGGAGTTATGGCAAAAAACACTGATGAGTCAGTGCATGTAATATTAGCTTTTAATGCCTTCTTAAATCTGTTGCTGTTGTTGCTCAACTGGCCAGACAGCCCCAAAGAGCTGCACAATGAACTCATGATCAGTAGTACATATCAATCAGAGCAGAATATATCATCTTTCTTTAAGACAAAACTAAACCCAAAATAATATATGAAGCTTTTCCATAGGAACAAGTTCACACAGAAGGTAAAACTTTGCTTATGAAAACAGACCAGATCTTCTAGCTTGTGGAAGGCCTTAGTTAAGATTACACACACTCCCTCCATTAACCATATCCTTATCACGACTTCCTCACTCAGATGCAAGCTGGTGCAGCAAGCAAACTGATCCTCCTGGCTCATTTTGTATCATCTGCTTCTATCTAAAAAAAACTGAGGTTACATACATGGGAAGAAAAGTTTTTTATCTATTTGACAGAGGTTAAACTCAATAGAAATCAGTGGCTTCTCCCAGCTGCTAGTGAAGTCATCAGGGCACCTCTGTGAAAGAACATGTTTCTGTTATCCTGCATAGAGCAAGGGTCAAATGGCTTCAAAATTCCACATATATTATTAGTAAAATGTATAAAAATTATTCAGGGGAGGATTGTGGAATTGTTTCAGTGCTAAATTTCATACAGTATTATCTCCTCATAAATATTCTTGGCACCACAAAGTCAGATTTCTCACCGTGAAGACCAGTCCTACTGCCCAAGAGTGCTATACAGGGAATTAAAATCTGAAAGGATGAATAGCTCCCTAATAGTATACAATGATACAATCTATTATTCTGCCATTTCTTTGAATTCTTACTAAGCATGAAATAACAAACATTGAGGAAATAGCAGTGAGGTAGATTTTTCCCTTGAAATGCATTGTCAGTTGTACCAGCCTGATAAATAAAGACCAACAAATCTAAATAATGACCACATATGGGATTGAAAATGTCTAAATGCCTTCCAATGTAATTTAGAACACAAAAAACAGTACAAGTAACTCTTCCTTCTGCCTAGCTAGTTCCTAGGCTCAATCAAAAAGACTGCCGTATGTGTTTTGTCACTTGAAAACTACCGTGACACTTAGGTGAAAACAAGCCAGACCATATTATGAAGAGGAACTCCAAAGTCACCCAATACTTCTACTAAAGAAGACCTGATTATAATTTGAACTAGGAAATATGACAGACAATTTCTTCTACAACAACAATTATGAACATAGAACCAAGAAAAACAACTTGCACAGGTGCAACTGACACAAGACTGTCAGTTCTCAGACCAGCTGATAAAATGTATGCCATGACCTAATTTCTGCTACAGACAAGTTATGAAACATCAAGAATAGAAAATGCATTATGTGATTTCTGTTCTTGGCCTCTTTTTTACCTGTTCTTTACTTGCCTGTTTTAGCCTTCAAGGAAGATGTACCTGAATGCAACCAGAAAAATAAGAACAATTTCACATTGAATGTGTTAATGTGTCAACCATTTAATTCTACTTCTCCAAGAAATGAACTTGCTGCACTCTTGAATGTTTCCCAGTGAGATTGTCCCATGAGAATAGTTTAAATTAAAGCAAGGTTGTGTTCAAACAATTCCTTAAACAGATCCTTCCAAAACTCCTAAGTATCTTCTAAGTTTCACATTTTCCATATAATTCCTTCAACTCTTTACTGAAACCCCTCCCAGTAGACCAACAGGATCTTTAAGCTCAAGGCACCAAAACTAACTATAGAGTTTTATTATTGGTCTCCCTAGAGCTGTTCTTAGAGGAGAAGACACCTCCCACAGCTACTTAATATTCCCCTTGAAAATAAATACAAGGATCATATTTTTGCTATTGCCTACCACATCCCACTGCTAGATCTCGTTAATTCTTATTCTCCACATATTACAAGTACTTTTTGAGTAACTGCTTTGTATAGATACCGAAATAAATACCAAATAAGCATTATTTACATCAATTTCATATTGCAATTTTTCTATGCAGAGCAATTACCTCCCCACCCATTTGCAGAATCTCCACATATAAAATCTCTTAACTGTCCAAAAAAACCCTCAGTACGAAAATGGTCAGATACATCAGATACTGATATCAAATGCTAGAGTGTTGACCAACACTTACTTTGCCAGGCTTGTTTGCATCAAAGCTGTTTTCTTTAAATTTCTCCTGCAGGGTCTCAGCTAATCGGCAAAGCAAGGCACCATTATCCAATTTCTCCATAAAGGTTTCTGCTGTTATTTCTCTACCTGAACATCAAACAGAAAGTTAACATGGGAGAAAGCATGCAATGGTATAGACTACATTTGTGTAAAAAGAGAAATAAAAAAAAAAACTGAAACAAGCTTTAACTGAAAAACTTGCATTACTTTGAATATTTTATGAATAACCTCAATAGTACTTTACTGGTAGATACACAGCAAATCATGAAAATAACCCCAGGTTTTCTCTGGGAAGGCATGTGATATTTGAAAAATAGTTCTAGCATATCTAACCCTGTGTATTTCACTTTGCTTATGAAGATCCAGTGCTTTTAACATAATATTTTAAATAGAGAGTACAGCAGGAAAATGGTTTACACCAGTGTGCATGTATAGTTATAGCATGAATTGCTAAGAGTTGATTTTGTAACAGAAGTAGAAAACCATGTCAAAAAAAAAAAAAGGGCAGTATATTTTTAGTAGACTCTTAAATCTTGATCCTGCAAGAAGTAGACAAGACAGTGACTGCAATGCTCCTATGAACATTCTTTTCCAGAAATAAAGTTAGGTACATAACAAAATAATGGAGAGTAAAATTTCACATTATACACCTACTTGCCACTCAGATCAAAATTTTCCCTAAAAGAACAAACCTAAAATACTCTGCCTTTAAACTGTATCAATTCTTGTATATATGACAGTACTTCAGCTGCCAGGATCTGTCCTCTCTTCTACAGCAGGCCAGACAACCTTATATAACAATGTAATTACAGCCCCCTGGAAGAGGGGATCACATGTTCCATGATGACATTGCATGCTGACCCCAGGTGGGAAGGAAATTATTTACCATCCTAGACTAAACTTCCAGGATCTTAATAATTTTCAGTAAAAATATTCCTATTTCCTATTGAAGGTTTTTCATTTTCACTTTTCTACTGAAAAATTTCCCTCTACTTTGGGCACTGTGTTGATGAGCTGCTGTATTTTTCAGCCCTTTTAACTTACACTCATATCAAGAGGACATGAAGGAATAATTCTTGTTCTTCCAATTATGGCAGCATTTTTTTCCCTCCAGTATTTAATTCTGCCATTTAGGAAATAACACTACTAACTCATTTTTCATAGGCTGTTACACAGCATGCATTAGCAACAATAGTCTAACGTGCCATAAAAGAAAAAAGAAGACTTTTTAAAAACTGAAGTGAGACTGGTTCTTCATCCCATCCACGTCCACTCCTGCTTCCAAGAGATGTCTGGAAACTGAAAATATTAATCTGTTTTTTTTTTAAGTTCACTGCAATTTTTTGACAAACAAAGTAAGAAAAGTAAAGCTTTCCCATATCTTTTTGCTAAGAAGAGAGGGGGAAAAAATAACATTCAAAAGTAACAAAAATGAAGTATATACATTAGTACTGAACTTCTTGCTGATACATTGTAACCTGATACTCCATGTCACAATGCTAAAGATAAAAGTGTTATAAAGTAGTATGATTTAAAAAATGCTATAGGAAAGCTGATTTCTATAGGCCCTTGTCTGAAAACTTTGAGATACTCTAGCATCTTTTGGGCAAAACCCAAAATGTGAGTCTATTCAGTTTGCTAAGTTAAGATAAAAACAATAAAGATTGTTGCAGTAAACCATCTTCAGATACAGCACACTTCTGCTTTTCATTGAAGCTAAACTTGTTTTTTTCTAACACATTTGACTTCAGAAATATCTTTTTAACATGAAGATTTTCCCTTTTTTATTCCCACTTAATTCTATTTGCCATGTAGCCCACTTTATAACCCCTGTATGCATAAATGACTTCTCCAGAAGAGCAAAAGAGCAGTAGTAGCACTGCAGACATGTAGAGTTAGCTTATGCCTAACTGATAACATTTTTGCCATATCTCCAGATTAAATGAAGCCAGGAATGAAACCATAATAGTCCAGACATAAAAAAATTGAACAGCTCAGCATCTGAAAAGACTTTGCTACCATTTTAGCCTACATATTTTCCCATTTGTCCCATCAGCATTTTTATAAAATGCTCCAAAGCCCATTAGAAAGCTAAATTTTAAAAATAACTATGCTTCAGGAACTGCCTGAGTATTACTTTTTATAATACACTCCTTCTCTTCTAAAAAATGTATTTCAAGTATCTTCAACAGACTAAAAATTTTTATTTTGATTTGCAACACATAATTTTTTCACAAAGACAAACCAAAAAATACCCCCACATTCTACATATCTCTTCTGTCCTATGATTCATAGATGCATCATTTCATAATAATAGAATGTTATAAAACCCTTAAAATTTATTTATGGATATTTTCTTTTTACAAATATATTTAAAAAATTTGTTTATCTTCTTCTGCTATTTATAAATATTTATACTTATAAATATATTTATACTATTTTAAGTGCTGAATTGCATTAGCAGTTTGGTCACTGCATATTGAACACTAAACTGGATTATTTGAGTTCTATTCGCCTTTATGAAATCTGAAAGAATGAATTTTGCATTAAACATCTGTCTCCAATGAAAAGTATATTAGGTGTCAGCTTTCAGTTCACTGTATTTTATGGCTTCATAAGGTGGCATTTCTTTGCTAAAACAGACACGCTGACATATTCAACAGTAGAAAGGTATTGATTCAAGTAAGAGTAATGTTCATAACCCGAGGAAAAAAATTGCTCCATGTATTTGTATGGAAAAAACATCAAACTCCATTAAAAATGTACAACTCCCCCTACAATTACAAGAAAGCAGTTGCAATGTTTTTATAGAATGGTAATAACATTAAGTACAATAAAAAAAACAACACTGAAAGTATGAAAAGAAAATCCAGGAATACAAAGGCTTTCAGAAACCTCTCAAGTGCTGCTTTCTCTCTCTTTTACCACAACCACCAGATTCCCCTGAAAAAGTCCAACTGCTGCACCTGAACACCTACCACTTGCAAACTGTGAGCAACTATCTCTAAGGTCACCCAGTCCTGGGGGACCTAATAAAACCAGACTGGAGGTCCATGGAAACACAGTGGAAGAGAGTTCATGCCTTGGGTGTGTGCCCAAGAGGTTTAAGATAAATTTTTCCTTACAGGTCTCAGACATCCAGAGCCTTCAGAGGAAGAGATGGACTTAGAGATCGAGGTACCCAAATGTAGTCAATTCCTCTATTACACTTGGTATAATAACTACAATGCAAGACTGACTCCAGCCTCACAACTTGCTGACAGATTATTTTAATTATATGTAACTATTATTAATGTATATTTTGTGTAATAACACAAAACTAGTAGTTTACAAATAGAAATATTTCACTCAAGCGAATCTCTGAAGCATCTATAATACTGAAACAATTGCTCCTGACCCTCTCAATTCACATGGCATATAAATGCAAGAAAACAAAATATGATAAAAATAAAGAAAACCAAGGCCAATGACTATGCATAAACAAAACTGGTTCTTTTCTGACAAGGCTACTCTGCTCCCTACAATAGTTGAGGAGTAGGGGAAATAATTTTGAAAGCATTGAGACATTATTACTTACTTACTTGAAATGGGACACAGAAAAAATGCCAAAGGTATGCTCATAATAAAGCAAATTATAGAGCGACTCAACTAAGTAAGAAACTATATCAGTGCCAGTAGAATCACTGGAGGTATCAGTACTGTGAATATCTTGATACTCAGACAATTAAAATCTATATTTCCCACTGGATCGATCTGAACAAACTGATGTTGAAAATACACATTCTGTTACAGAATGCTCTTAAGCAACAAGGTGAGCAAGAACACTAATCTGACACAGATTTATCCAGAATCAAAGAAAGACAGTTTTCTTGCAGAAGACTTACCATTCTCCAACTTCAAACTGTACACCTCCTTCAACCTTTTAAATACCTAGCCTTGTCTTCAACTTTATGCCTCTCCCAACATCCTCACCTCTGCTCCTTTCCTCCAAGCCTCCTTCACTTTTGCACCCAAGCAACTTTTACATGCATCAAACAATATTCAATGTCTACATGTCCAATTTTTCAGCATCTTGCACTCCCTGGCCCCTCAGCTATGAGCTTCTGAAGCCCTTTTCTGTTAAGAGGCCTCAGCACTGAAACCTTGGAACCCAACATATGCCTGAGATGTACTCAGTCCTATGTGCTAAATGAAGCTGGATGGAATAAAAAGACAATAGAACCCTCTGCAGCTTGTAAATAAAATCTGGGAAAGGGAAAAAGATTAGAGGCTCACAAAACTGCCGAAGAGGGAACAGGGAAACCATCTCTGTACCTGTCCTGAACTACAGGTTGGTGGGGAGGCCCACTCTTCCTCATATCAGCCATTTTGCTTCTGCAGACACACAAAAGAAAACAAGACAATACTAGAGAGTAAAGCAGACAAGCAAATCTTTCAAATTGCCATTTTGCCTCTACTAGAAGAGTTCTGTGGCCCAAGTGTGCTAATTCCCATATGCAGCTTGCTCAGGGTGGAATAGAACTTTTCAGTATCCTCAAGAACATTCTACTAAAGTAAGTATATACACAATCTACCAAATTTGGAGTTTGTCAGAAGTGAAAGCATTCCTAAATGCTTCATTAGCTCTATACCTAATAGAAACAAGGCTCAGAGATCTTGTAAGTCAGCTAGGTTAACACATCTCGTTAGCTTTGTCACTGCCACTCTTGACTGAGACACCAAAGCTCAACAGAGAGAAGCAAGGACATGAGACACAACATCTATGGCTGCAATCTTCCTTTCCAGCAGACAAACCACAACTGGACTGACATGTCCCACTTTGAAAATGCTCTAATGTACAATATCATATGAGATAATCCTATCTGACACATGGATTTCCTCTGCAATGTCCTTTTTCCACCCCCCAGAGTATAGACAGTTAAAATCCATTCAGCAATGAAGCTGTAAAGACAAACTGTCCTCTCAGGAGCTCTGAGTTTCTCTGACATGGTTCCAAAAAATAATTAGCAAAGTGCACACAAAAGTACTAGTGATTACTAAACAAAAACTCCCACAACAATGCCCATGCTAAATTAAACATGCAAAGCCTCAGGATTAAAAATTCTTCCAATGTTATTTTACAGCTGCACCATGTATTTCACTTTTCTAATTTATCAATTGGGTAAGGTCAAATTCTAGCTATGCCTACTTTCTATCTGATATCAAAACACTTCATTCATATTATAAAGTGTAATATCCCAATAATGTTTTCCAGTTTGATTTTGAACCCACATCAGGCTATGCTGCTGCAAAACCATCACCATTCCAACGTCCAGTAACGCTGTATAGGATGCAACTGTCTTTCCACAAAAATCTCCTAAAAGGCCATCACTTGATCAAACCACATCAAAGAGTTTCAGCCCTGTATTTGCCTAAAATACTATTTTTTTAAAATCTATATTTCTTTGAAAAGATTATGCGTCCTTGTTGAGTCCTAGTACAGATGAACGACAAAAAATAAATGAATAAATGAAACAAAATGGTAAAAGTTAAATGAAATACATATTAATTTCCTTTATAAATTGAGAAATTTTATTGCATGAAAACTGCAATAAGGCCACTTACAATGAAGCCACACAAGATACAGACAGAGCAAGCTAGGATGCGGATACACACAGTATTATCTGCTCCGTGTTACTTGCACATCCATGCATGTAAAGATCTACTGATCGTTAATTCAAAATACATTATTTCTTCCACGTAGACAGGAAAAACCCCCAAACAGACAAAGAAAGCCTCCCATATTCCTCTATCCTTTTGGATGCTGAAAAATGCATGCTGTATATTAATTTCTATTTTACTGTACAGCAGCATGCTCACACATACCTTCTCTATTTAAAGTTTATCCAAATTATGCAGTAATTAAACAAAATTTGAATTCTGAGTTAATACACTCTTACGAATAATAATTATTTTAATTCACACTTCATTTATTTTGAATGTGAATTTTAACTTAATTGAATTATTAATTTGAATAACAATGTCTACATAGGAATTCAAAGCACTCTAACAAAACACTATAATTTTAACTCATCAGCACAAACTCTGAGAAAAGGAGAGCTTGGTGCAAGAAGGTGTGGTGGAATGCATTAAGCAAATGAACTGTATATGCTGCTTAATTAAAAGAAGATTGTGCCCGTTTAGTTCTGCAGTCCAGAACTTGGTGTCCATATGAAAAATCAGATATTTAATTACAGCTGGCATTTCGGAACCTCCTGCTGGTTGCTACTTTCTTGCTCAAAGAGTGACCTCATTCCTAAACTTATCGCTGGGAGAACTCTGTCACAAACTGCAAGCAAGCTTCTATTTGTTTTAGAGTGGATCACTAAACTTCATTGTTCAAAACATTTAAACAATATATTGAATCCTTAATGGAATGTGCTGCTTCCAATTCAAAAAATAGTCACTTGGATTACTGACTTGTGATAATTGGAATGAAAAGTTCTGAATTTTGTTCTGGTTTTACATAGACAATTTTACATTCAAAACACATTAATTTAAATGGAAGTACCATACAAATAAGCCACTTAAGACACCTGCCACTTTTGCAGTTGTGGATTCATAACTCAACTCAAAAATGGGTATTGTATACCTGCAAAATAGTGTTCTATTGACAGTGTGCTTATTGACCACATCTGTTATAACATAAGTGATATTTCCTTTTCTTTCTCTTAAAAAAGAGGAAATAGAGCAATATAGAATGTACTATAGATGAAAGACTCTGGATAAAATCTGCTACTGTATGACATCACTGAGATGGTTTAACTACAGCATTTGCCATGATAAGATACTGCTCATGTCTCACCAGAACAGATTTTCAGAAAAAAAATTTAAAAATTAAATAAGTCCTCCAAAACCATGCACACCAAATTTTCTTCCAAATTCCCATCAACTAAAATTTCACGTAAACATGGCTTCTGAAATACTTTTCTTGTCTTTACTTAATGAGAGGAATTACTGGCATGTCTCCCTTAGGATGAGGTATTGTCTAAGTCATCTCTTTCTTCGGTAGCACCCTCTGTATTTACAGAGATCACATAAAAGACATTTTTCCCTGAGTGTTCTCAGCAAACAACATAATATTTCTTGGCTCATAGTTTCTAAATTCCACCTTCTTGAATAATTTGCACATCTCAAAGTATTGTCTCTTTCCCTTCTGCCAGGGACCATCTCATTCGCTCTTTTTTATATGTACCTGATTTTTTTCCCCCAATTTTGGTTTGCATCCTCTTCTGACAACAACCAGCTTTGTCTTCACACACCAAGATGTACACCAGTAAATCTCCAGGTCCCAGCTACTCTAGGTCAAACCCCTCTATGCACAGGCTACCACAAGTCTTAGCATGCATTGCCTTGGGCAGCAATTATCAATTTCTAGACCTCTTGGTCAGAGAAGAGCTATTAAATGGTTCCTTTTGCTCAAGACAGTCACTACACCATATTCTTTAGGAGGCCTATCAATAAAAATGAAAGACAGGTGAAGGCAGCAATTAGTATCATTCAGCTTAGTGGTATAGCTACAGAAAATGCATGCAAAAAAAAATAAAATTACAAGGACATTTGAAAGAAAACTAAACACAGAACGTATAATGTTCAGTTATGCTACTCACAGAAACACAATGGAGGCAAATTACTCATTAGCTTTTCTGACCTTGCTAATATTTGTGTTATATTTGTGTTATATGATGGTAGCTACGTAATCATAACTTTATTTGTGAAACACAAAGAAATCTGAATTCCCAGCTAACAGTATAAGGACTTCTCACACTGCCCAGTATCTGCATTCCATTTTGTTCTACCTTACCCAGCAGGTTTGTGAGCCAGAGGGCCAAATCCTCTTTCATTGGCAGCAAGTTGGCCTCGTGTCTACTCGCAAGCCACTGACTGTACTGATGCATGTCGGAGAGGCCAGGCCCACGTGCCTTCGGGCTCAGGGCAGTGCACATTGCTTATCTTGTTGTCCCTGTTTAATTATGTAAAAAGAAAAGGAAAAAAAAGAAGAAAAAAAGTTCTTCATTACACCAATTAAAGTCTCACGTGCTCCATTTTAAGAATTGTAGAAAATAATCCCAACCAGCATATAATCCCCATCTCTGGAAGTGTTCAAGGCCAGGTTTGACAGGTCTTTGAGCACCCTGGTCCAGTGGAAGGTGTCTCTGCCATGGCAGGGGAAGGGGTTGGACTGAGGTGTCTTTAGGGTCCCTTCCAACCTGAACCATTCTGTGATTCAATAATGATAACAGTAAGTATGTGTCTAAAAAACCAGATATCAGACAAACAGAAGTGGATTTAACACATGGTTGCACACACCAATGACCAAAACTTTGTTTTGCTAATGGATTTTTTTTTGTAAGTGATTAAATCATACAGATAAATGTTAACTTCATTTGTACTCACCAAGCTACATGTTGCCAACACAAAACGTTCTGCAAGGAATTATTAAAATCAAATGAAAATAAAACATTTTGCAAAAAGCTAACAATTCACTATGGTGCCTGACCCAATACCCATTCAGATTAATTGGAGAGCCTCAGAGATTTTTGGATAATGCCCACAAAAAACATGGCAACAACCAAATTATGCTCCTACAGCAAACTTATTAACAATTGATAAATGCTGTAACCAAATGGAAACAGTCTATTCTACAGCTTCAAAATTATTAAATAAAAAGCTACATCAAATATATTGGCTAAATAGCATTTTTTTTTCAGAAAGCAGCAGAACAGCTAATGTTGGTCACTTACACTTGCCACTTCCCAAATTCTCCTCTGCTTCAGTGATGACTTACTGAAACTTTTCAGGTAAGACAACTAATCTTTAACACGTGATATATTAAGTGTTGTCAGTTGCAGGAGCCACTGCTGTTAGAACCACTGGACCCATCTCTGTGTCTGAAGGGCTAGTTCTCTGCCTGTGGCAGAAGTGTGCAAGGTTATTTTTTCCTCTCTGAAAGAAACTTGTAGCAATGAGCTGAAATACTTCCTTGCCTGGTAGGCTGTAGCCTACACCAACCAGCAGACATAAGGTCTTGTATAAGTGGCACTAGACAGACATTAAGTGAATGTGAGACCCATAAAGAATAGTCCTTTGCCTGTTCTCAACTGACTGATCCACACCAAGTGTAGTAAGACATCTCAACTGCCTTCAATTTATGAATCTGCAAACACTTTCTCGCTGTCCTTTGCATGCCTTTCATACCAGGTAAGGGACATTTGTGACCTTAAAAACAACAGCAGAAAAAAAAGAACTATTTATTAGACTATCCATTATGGTCTAAATAACAAAAATACTGAAACAAATTTCTTTGTCAAAAAAGACAATATTTACTAAATGGAAAAAAAAAAAAAGCGCCTTTCCATAAAATAGAAAATCCTTTTCTAAATGTATGTAATGGTATTTGGAATATCTTAATACTTGTATTAAAATACTCCAGCATTTTTTACCCTACTCTGTGTAACTAAACTCCATGTTTGCAAAAAGATCTGCATAAGCTCTTTTTGACAGTACCTCACCCCAAGTCCCGAAGTTCAGCTTGCCCTTGAGATAGGCACAGCTTTCACTACAAATATACTTCTTAGTGAAATTAGTAAATCTTTTTTTAGTTGGGGAGAAGCAAAAACATACATAAAAAAGATTTATTCCCTTGTATAAATACATATTTCTGAATTATGAGTAGATTTTACATTTTTCTAACAAAAAAAATCCTTAAGTATCAAAGTTTCTCTGAAGGAAGAGGATTATAAAGTAGACTAAAGTACTTAACTTAAGCACAGCTCTGTCGTGAAACTGACTTTGTAAAAATGTCAGCTTGGATTTATGGCTTCCTGGTTAATTAAATTCAAATCATACCTGTTCATTTAGGGCAGGCTGCAAGGGAGGGGAGGGAGAAGACTTGGACTGTTAGCTCTGCAAAAATCAATCTGGACTGTCACTCTCAAAATAGATTGATTCAGACTAGAAGCTACCAATAGCTAAGGAATTTCAATGACAGTGTATTTAAAGTTTCTCTAAGTTACTTAGAACCACATAAATTACTCTCTCAAATCACTGCTTCATTCTGGATAGAAACAGAGGCAAGACAGATAACTGACACCAGCTGTCATCAAAGATTATACGGGAAAGATCAAGTATCTATCACATACTTGCTTTCCAGAAAGAGCCTTCAAATAATTTTGACCACTTTATGGGGTCTATAACCTCCACTGATACAGTGAGAGCCAGAAGTGAAATAAGTTTTTCCTCTTGAATTACCTCTGCAATGATAGTGGTAAAATGCAAAAATTGTAAGGGGAAAAAAGCCGAAAAAACCACAGAGAGTTCTTATTCCTGAGTGTATGTATCTAAATATTTGGGGAAATCCTGCAATTTGTTTCTCTTTACAAACAAATTGGAAAAATACAACAGAAAAAGCAGAACTATTTCACTAAAGGAGCCAGTTAGACCCTGCACCTCTTCACTGGGAATAATTTCACATTTCATACATGCTTTGTGGAGGGAGTTAGACTGGATGACACTTGGAGGTGCCTTCCAACCTACATTTATTGTTATTTTATATTTCACAGATGGTCAGAGCAATATTAATCATGAAACTCTACGCAGGGTCTGCCCTGCTAGAAGGGTAAAAATTGGCACACACACACTGAGCTGGGCTGTGTCAAGAAGAAAACAACAGGCAATGCCCTTTTCTTTCACCCTCCTTCATCACTTCCAAGACCATGTATATGAAGTGCTCTATGGGAACCTGGGGCTAATTAACCACCAACATTATGATATGGCTGACAGTCATCCAGATACAACATAGGCTGCTGACACTGCGGGGGGCTGAAGGAATTCTATGGTCTCAGATCTACATTTCTTTAAGACAAGACAGAAGGAAGGCTTCTTAAACAGCTACATGGAAGCAGTCTGGGCTTTCACAAGAGCCTGTGGAAGAAGCACTGCAGTTTATTTGCACTTCAGACCTGTTTCTGTGGAAATGCAGAGTAGAGAATTGGGGGAATAGGGATGTTATTTCAGCTTGTCTCTAAAATACAGCATTGTCTTTAAATATATTTCATACTGACCTAACTCAGCGACCAGGTTGTGTAAAGTCCCAAGAAGCTTTTGAGACTCATTCAGGGAAGAAAAGTGGGAGAACAAAGATTTTGGAGGATGCAAGGGTGCTTCAGTCTCCTAGTAACTCTGGAAGTAAGAAGAAAAAAGAGGGACAAGAAGGGTATTCTGAGTTTAAGGTAGTTTTCATAAGACACATCCTCAGAATTAGAAACTGGAAAGACTACAAAAGCCAGCCAGATAGGTGACAAAAGTCTCTAGAAAGTGAAATGATCAATCCATCTCTATACTGGGACTAGGTCTACTTGAAATGGTAGCCCTGAATTAAAATAATGTATGCATTAATTTGTGAAGTGGGCATGCAAAGTGAGGACTGAGGAATGAGTAAGTTAATACTGAAGAAGAGCCTGAAGAATTACAGATAAATCACATACAAGCCAACCTTAACTCTGTGTAAATTTTCTTTTATTTCATTTCCAAAAACCCCAAAATTTTTCACTTCTCCACTACTTTTCTGAAAAATCGCCCTACACTTAGTAAAATCCACAAAATTCCTAGCTTGGACTTCAAAAATTAATTCTTAAAATATTAAAATTCAGCTTTCAAGGAGCAGAGCATCTCGTGTCACAAACTCTGCAAGTTATACTGGAGGTCTGTTATCAAACTGCAAGCATCAGAAACTTTCAAGCTCTGAATTATCCTTCATGCAAGCACTGATCACTACTGAACTTGTTAAATTCAGCTTACGCCTTCAAGTACTTCAGTACTGAAGTACCCAAGTTTCAATAAAAGGTTCATCTACTTCATCAATTGTACTAGCAAATACATATTAGAACTTCATCACACAGTAGCTGGGATCCACAAAGAAGCCAAAATGTTATAGTTATGTGAAGGTGGCAGCAATGGAGTACTGAGCTCCTTCAAGATCTGTTTGAAGATTTGTCCTGTGGTGAAGGCCAGGCCCTTGTTCCATCACTTCAAATCTCTTCCTTAAAATGTCTTAATGTATTTATTTCTTAGTGTACTGAAGAAAAAGTTTGTTGGCAATTTATCAGTGAGGAATCTGGTCAGAGGAATGGACTAACTTGCATCAGAGGTAGACAGCAGCTTTCAAGGATACATCACCACAGCTGAGGCAAGCCTCTGGCCACAACAACTATTTCATCCTTTCCTTTTGGCAGATGAGGTGTGAATGAAGTAGCCAAAAAATACTGGGTTTCCTAATCTCACTATTTTCTAACAGCAACACCAAATCACCATACATACAGCTGTTTAAAACTAGCCAACACAAACATGTCAAATATTTTACAGAATGTTACACTTCGCTGTAAACTGTTGAGGCTGACATGATATGCAGAAGCATTTTCAAAACTTACCTCTAAATGCTTTAAAACAACTGATTCCCCCTACTATTCAGAATGTAGATGAGGAACAGTCTTTGACTACTTTTCATCCTGTTTTGTTACAGTTCTTATTTATGGGGCACAATCCTGTTTTTGGCCTCTCTCAATGAGACGATGACGTCTCAAATTCTTAGCCTTATTGTCTAGATGAAGAATTCAGTGTGGGATGGTTTACAGTACACCCAGAAATGTGTATCAGATTCAACACACTAAAAGGTCCTATTTCTCTCTGCTTGCTCCTACTGAACAGTGAAGTTCTTATTTTGCTTTACAGTAGTGCATTTAGTTGTCTGTTTATTGCAGTTCATTGCTTGTATTTTGCCAGCAGTGTAACCTTACACTATCTGATGATTGTTATCAGTGATCATCAGGTGAAAGCAATGAGAATCAAACAAGTGATCTTCTGTGTTTCTACTGGTTTTTGTTGGGGTTAACAGGTAGGAAAAAAAGGAATCAAGAATGATACACTGTACTCAAAACACACAGGAGGCAAAGACTGTTCAATCTAGAAAGTAAAACTGGATGCACAATGAAGCACTCACAGGTGCAGATCCCCAGATTCAATTCCCTTTCCTATTCCAACCACCCTCCTTACCTGTAAAATTGTGATAATTTTCTTTAACCAAGTATAAAAAGGGAGGAAAAAATGTATAATAAAAGTTTGCATGTATGCATAGATATGTATACAAAGAAAATACTTGTGCTCCACCCTGCTAGATAATCCAATATATAAAAATAGATAGATATAATATAATATATATAATAGATAGATAATACAATCCGTATAAACCAATAATTTTTTACTCCAAATTACCCATCCAGTTCCCATATATGCACAACAGCTTATACTGAGTAGCTGCTGGCTATGCAGTGCTCTCTGTAACACATGAGTTTCATTGTCACTTCAACCTGGTTCCCAATTACACGTGCATTAATTCTCAAACAAAAAGGGGCTCGAACCATTTCTTCCAGCTTGCTCCCACATACAATCCTTCCAGGTCAGGAATGAAGAAGTCTTGCTGAGTCACTTGCTCTTTATGACTTGACTTTAGAATTAGCATAGAAGTTAAGTGTCCAGTGAAACAAGCATTTTTCTTTGTAGTTAGAAAAGAATAAAAACAAGTTGAAAGCGTCTGAGGAGGGGGAAAAACCATCATAAAGCAAGTGCAGAACTCCCTACAGGACCAAACAAATCACCTCTGATGCAAAGGTCCTACATGATGTGCCCTTAGATCATAGCAGCTTACAGGGACACTATGCAGAGACATCAGGCACTGCTGCCAAGCAGGCAAGTTCATTGACTGGCTCTGTGCAGCTGGCAGCCAAACCAGAGTTATCCAGGACTGAAATCTGCACTTATGCCAGTTCAGTGGCCTAGCTGCTCTACAAAGCTAGAACAACTGGAACAGAAGATGTCATGACTCTGCCTCGGACCCTGGGTTCAAAGACTCTTTTTCATTAATCTTACCAGGATTAAATATGCAGGCTTTAATCTTGTGCGATGAAATCTGTTATAATATGACTGAGGAAGCATACTAGCCACCAGTTGTAGAAGAAACTAAACATCATAAACACAACTGTGCAACTGCTTTACTGTCAGTGATAGAGGAAACAGACAGCAACTTAGACAAGATTTTCTCTGAAGGAACAGGAACTTGAGCACTAGACTGTACATTGGCTCTGACAGAGGGGTATCAGCTATAAATACAGACAATCTCCTGCTGTCTTAGAGAGAAGGTAATGCTACTGGAAAGCAGCCAGCCTGGAAGGAGAGGAGACAGAGGATCAAAAACCAGAACAGAGCTCATGAGTGTATCTGGCAAGGGTCTCTGCTGGATCTCCCTGCTAGTTCTAATCACCTCAAGCAGATGGAAAAGAACAGAACTTCTGAAATTTTATTTGAGTTTAAGTGGACTGCGTGCATCATTCACTAACTGCATCAGCAAGTTGAGTGCAAAAAAGGCATAAGATTCAGTATTCATAAACAGATTAAGATGCAGAACAAAATGCATAATTGTGCAAGTAGAAATGAAGCTGCCCACATTTTGGGACCAATATTGCAATCACCACCTTCACATCACCAAGTGCCAGTTTTATAGACATGGCAGAACCAAGGATAAATACATTCACATTTTAAAACTTACTTCAATTTTCCTGTCTCAGTGTTGACATATTTTTCGGATTTGGAGAGTATAACATCAGTTCACAGACTAAAGGTTGCTCTTGTTTTTCCACATATATATATATATATACACATATGTGTATATACACACATACATGCAGAAAGAGGGAAAAAAGATATATGAATGCCTTTCTTTGAGAGCCACAAAAATAACTAAAAACTTTTCATTTTTTAATGTCAGGAAACTGTTCCCCATGGTGAGATCTGCTAGATGGTGGAATGACTTTCCCAAATGAAACTGTGAAAGCTCCCTTTCTTGAAATGCTAAAAATGGACTAAAAGAAGCAGTAAAAAAAATCCAGAGACTTGCCACTGACTGTTAGATGTTACTTAGTCAATCTTTACCACCTCCAATTTCCAGTTTACTACAGAAGAGTAATCACTCTCTTTTTTCCCCTTTTACATGCATAAAAACAAACACAATCATTTTTAAAGTCATTCTGCTACTACCTTGCATATTTTCTCTTCAAGAGCTATTGGCAGAGCTTTCCCTTCTTTAAGAAACAACAGGTCATTCTTGTCTGCAAGAATGCAGGAATTCTACAAGAAATTGTCATACAGGTACCTTGTATGTAATCTTAACTTTGCCCACTACTATAAACAAGCATATAAAACATAAGCTGACAAATGCAGCAGCAGATCTTTATAAGGAAATTTAATTTTTCTAGATATTTTATTATCCTTATAAACTATACCACAACCAATTTAGCCCAAGGTTTCTGAGTTTTCCCAGATTAACTTGGAACATACTGTACATTAGGAGCAGGGGGAGGGGCACTGAAGGGAAACCACCATCTGAAACTCATTAATCAATTAGAATTTTTCATGGCTTACATCAAAATGTGATCTACACTGATAGAGTAAGTTTTAATCACAAGAAGCCTTTGTCCTTTACGTTATGAATATACATTACAAATGTGTGCAGTACTTTGAGGGGAGGATGGAGAACCTGGCACAACAGCTTACCAATACTTTATACCTGTAAGGCCCTTGGTTTGAGGCCAGACCAAAACAAAGTTAACTGCACTTAAAAATCTGTTCTAGTCATTGGAAGCCTAGACATTTTCGGGACTATG
Organism: Urocynchramus pylzowi; assembly: GCA_013397555.1. Classification (NCBI taxonomy): domain Eukaryota; kingdom Metazoa; phylum Chordata; class Aves; order Passeriformes; family Fringillidae; genus Urocynchramus; species Urocynchramus pylzowi. The sequence continues at coordinate 480,194 of VZRH01002680.1, read as the reverse complement.
CCTAGTAGAAACAATTTTATTGCCTTGATAATGTCTCCCTTACCAAAAGGAAAGCAGAAAGTCTTTCTCAGTCTTTAGAAACATTCAATTTAGAAATTGAATGTTTCTAAAGCAAAACTCTAGGAACATTCAATATCTACTTGCTCATAAAATTGTAACTTCTGGAAACTGAGCCTGATTCCTAACAATATCCAAAACCTCTGAAGTTGATTCCTCTTTGCCTGGCTCTTACCATATGTTTTTCTGATTGTCTAAGCAAAACAGCTACTAAAAATTAGTACAAAAGAAGTCTCAACCTCCACCAGTTAGAAAATAAAATACATATTTAAACTGAGATATCACATCTCACAAGGAGTAGAAGTGTCTCTGGCTGTAAGGACACTATGCAGAAGTACTACAAGCTGACTTCCAATCATCAGCTTTGCTTTTAATGATGATGTTCCATTTCTAAATCCTGTCCTGAAATTAGTGTTAAGTTTAACTGAGAGGTGTAAAGTGGAGTTGAAGAGGTACTGTGGATAGTGAGCATGCCAATTTAAATAAGACTGTAGGTAAAATAAATAAAGTGACCAAATAAGTCAGCAGGATAAAGTAAGTGCCAGTTAGAACTTGAGGATAGTATTGACTCTTCAGCACTTCACCACCTTCATGTAAGTTTGACCATGGTTCCAACAAGGGCAGTATAATCCTGATAGATGGCCTATGGCACCATACAGTATGAATTTAGGAATGTCCTATTCAGAAACTTCCTATTAAATCACAACCCACATCACAAAACACTCATAAAACTGTAGGTGCTTGGCACAGCACCTACTTTGCAATGAAACGAAAAATACATAATATACATGGAAAACCAATAATAATTTGTTCATTTTTCATTGCAAAGTAATGTCAGAAGCATGTTGAAACTGTAATACATCCGTCCTGGTGTCCCAGGAGCTGTACTCCTCCAGGAGCGTGCAGAGACAGCAGGCTCAGACGACACCACTGCGCCAGAATACGCACACAGCAGTCCTAGACAGGGACAGCAACCTTCACTCCATGTAGAACGTTAGTGAAGAACCAGAGCCTTCTTAAAATCTCCGTCCTCGGAGATTTGAATCTAGAGCCTAAAGAGGAAACCAAGAGCCCTGGGCTACCCCAGGGCGGCTTTGGGCACAGGGAGGATCTCGTTCTCGTGCCTCCGGGGGTGGCGGAGAGGCGGGCTGGGAGCGCCTGGAGCCAGGAGAGCCCGGAGCCCGGAGCTACTGGAGCTCGGCCGCCTCCCGCCCGCAGCTGCCGCAGCCCCGCTCGCATTTCCCGCGGGTGCTGCGGCCGCACAAACCCGCCCTCCTCCTCTCGCACTACCAGCACCCCAGGGCTGCCTAGAGAAGCCATAAAGATAAACCAGAGGTTGGGGCCAGGGGTGAGTGCACAGTGAGTAAGAGCCACCCCCCATCCCTTCTTGCCCGCCCCGCTCTCACCCGCCGCGGAGTCCGATGCGTTTGTCCTCCTCGGGGCCCCTCCGCAGTCAGGCTGAGCTAATGGCTTTGCCATGAGTGCTGGAAATGCTGCTCCCAGGTCTGCCCCTCGGGGGCAGGACCAAGCAAACCCGCCGCAGTCCCCGGCCCTCCGCGGGATGCCCAGGGCAGCCCGCCAGCAACCCGCATCCTCACCGCGGTGAGCCCCCGGAGAGCCACGCGTGGACCTCCGCCACACACCCACGCACGCTCTCATTCCGCCTCCGCCATGCTTTCAAGCTCCCACGGTCAGAGAGCGGGAGTGAAAAAACCCCGCACCAAAGCCCCGCAAGCCCCCGCAGCCAGACAGCGGCAGCGGCAGCAGCCGCCCCCGCCCGACCAAGCCCTGCTGGCCCCGACGCACCCCCGCGGCCTCCCCAGGGCTGGGGAAGGAAGGAAACAAAAGCACCTACTCCCTGCCGAAGGGCCGCCGGGCAAAGATCACCTTCCCGCTTCGCTCTGGCCCCTTTCTCTTTAAACTCGAGAGCAGCCGGCGAGACACACGAAACGCCCTCAATTTAAAGGAGCCCGCGTGGCGAGCTCCGCCGTAAGGCTGACAGTGAGCCCCGCTACAGGGCAGGCAGGGCGCCCACCTTGGCAGGGAGGGGGGAGCAGGCAGGCAGGGCCCCCACCTCGGCCGGGGCGGGCAGGAAGGCAGGGCTCCCACCTCGGCCGGGGGGCAGACAGGGCTCCCACCTCGGCCGGGGGGAAGCGGGCAGGGCTCCCACCTCGGCCGGGCGGGCAGGCAGGGCTGCGGGCGCCGCCTCCGGGGCCGCACTCGCTGCCCTCTCGCCTCCGGCAGCCGCCGCCTTCCCCCGAGCGCAGCTGAGCGGGCTGGGAGCAGCCGCTGCCCCTCCTCATAGATCTGTCCGTTCAGCTCGATGCTCTCTTTGGGAAAGCCGGTGTTGTTTTTGTTTGGTTTGGGTTTTTGTCTGTCTGTTTGTTTTGTTGTTGTT
>VZRH01002680.1:457351-477473 GCA_013397555.1 Urocynchramus pylzowi | reverse complement strand
TTTTTTTTTTTTTCCTTCTCTGACACCGATTTCCTACCCTTGAGCAGTCCGCATTGACTGAAGGGAAGTTTAATACTTAGTTTTTTCAGAGAGACGGCAAACGCAGTTCACACTGATTTACCCTTGAAATGCTGAGATATTGTATTACAATCCTTGGCAGCGAGTTGATTCTTAGTTCCATTTATCTTTTATTATTGCTCCCTTTCCAAGACTCGTGGTTGTGGAAATGGAAAGAAAAGAAGAAAAGAAAATGTCACATCCAAGATAAAGCTCTGTTTTTTCTTTAGTTTGAAAAGAACTAAATTAAAAAAAAGAACTATTATGTCTGGAATTTTTTAACACCTATAGACACATCTTTTAATCGTCACTTTTTTTTTTTTTTTTTTAGCTAGAGAAATATTTGGTGAAACTTTCTTTATTGCATAATTCTCCAAAGTAATTTCATGCCATCTTGTACATCTTGAATAAAAAAGTATGCTGTTCATAAACTGATCATTCATTGTACACATTTTAAAGAGTGATGGGTAGAGGTTTGGCTTGTTCTTGTTATCTGTGCTTCATTTGCCAAGGTAACTTTTAGCACACCATTATTTCAGACATTTCATTCTCACGTTGCATCATTTTTTGTGATACTTCAACATTTTGTTAAATGTCAGAGATAACCTTCTCCAACTATTGTTTGTTCACTGATTCCCTGCCCAGCGAAGCCCCTTTTGTGAATTCAATAGCGGAAAACAGATGTTCAGACTTCTTCTCTTAATGCATGGATGTAGATTGTCTTGTTGAGTTTCCTAATGGTATCATGCTATCACTTTCAGTAAGAGTGCTCCAAATGACCAGTGCACTTTCTCTTTCAGTGTTGAGTCAATTAAATTGTTCTAGCCAAAACACATGTGTTACTATACTGAAAGAATTGTTTTAACTTGATTGCTGAAATGCTCATCAAACTGACCCTTATTTTTTATTTACATTAATTTCTTTGTACACTGATCTGCTGGGAAAACTTGATTTGTGTAATTGATGCTGGGCTATTTCTCAATAATTGCACTATAAGCAAATTCCTATTCTCTGAATAGCAGATATTCATTTCTGGCCAATCAAATGCACTCTCATTATTTATTGTATTCCTATACTATTATTATGCTTTTCTGGTGGACTATTAACTGCTGTGATGAGTGCTACTTGAATGAGAGCAGTTCATCAGCATGCTGATATAGTTAACTATGGTGAGCTCTGGCCATCTACTATGTGAGTAACAGCACAGAATTAAATTACCTCCTAGTTTTGATCCAGTTAGCAAAATTTTAATGCCCCTGGGCATGACTGTTTTCATTGGCTCATCCAATTTTTTTGCTCAAAAAAAAAAAAAAAAAAAGAGAGAAAAGCTTTAGAAATATATCCTAAAAATGCACTGGATTGGAACTGATGGGGAACTGATGAGCAGATTCCTGCATCCACTTGATTATCTTACAATTTTTTACCTGACCTTGAGAAATATTTTATTTGTTAAGAATTTGATAAAGAGCAGCAACTCAAATCCAATTTATGTCAAGTCAATATACAAACCACCTTGAGATGAGAAGACAAATTTTGTTAAAATGTCCTTTGCACTTAAAATCCTGCCAGTTTCTAGGGAAGTTGAAAAAACATTCTTCTAAGCAACAGTTACCTCTTGACTAGAAACTTCTCATTGTTCACATTCTCTTGAAATTACAAGATTCCTACTAAGTTTAGGGGCAATTCTGCACAGGGAGTTAAGCTGAGGCTTTTCCAGATGTCATGCAGTAAATCTTGTGTGAGCATTTGCACAGGTACCAGTAGGAAGGACTAGAAAAGCAGTTGTAAGATTTTGAAGCTGAAGTTGGTTGTGCACTCCTTTATATGGTCAGTTTGTACCAAATGATAATTTAATAGCATGAGAGTATTCATAGATACTTTATGTATCTTTTTGTATTGAGGATTGGTAGCAGACAAGCAATATGTAACATCCAGTACAAGAGTTAACAAAAACAGAAAACTGAGGGTTAGATCAAATCTTACTCAAGCAAAAGGGATGGAAACACAGTGCCAAGGATGCATCTGAAATGAACATGAACAGCATCTGAAATATTCATTATGTGAATGCTGTGGAAATTTCAGTAACACCATCACAATTATGAACTAACTGAGATTCACACTTCTTCCACCCTTTAACATTAGAATTCGGCTTTCAAATTTGACACAGTAACTTTGGAGCCCCAACATAAATACATTTTCTACATAAGGTAATTTCAATAACAGCGTTGCTTACCTTTGCAGAGGAAATACACAAAACTTTCCTAGTCAAATGTTATCATTTTCATTCGTCCTCCACACAATTAATCTCAGGTCCTCACACTTTCAACCTCCTGTGTCCACATGTTCTGATAATACTTTTGAGAGTCTACTTCCAAACAAATAAGAGGATGAATGGGTATGCGAATAAACAATGTGTTGTTCTGGGTTTTTTTGAGATTTTCTAAGCCTTCTGATGTTTACATTCTTGTAATGGAGTTTTTCACGTATTTTTATGCAAATAATTGTATTCTTCTCTGTAGGAGGAGAAGTTTGATAGATTGTTAGTTTGACCAGTGTGGTTGGAGAGGTGGTAATGTCATCCTCCAATCCACTGTCACTTTTAGAATTCTATAAATATTGAGGTCTGAAAAATAAAGCTCTCTTTTCCCTGTTTCCATCCATTCCTGTTCGGATGCTGGAACACCGGGTGTGAGTTGTGTTATTTTGTGTCGCAGCGGTGACAACAATGATTTGCAGACAGACATAGGAAAGGAGAGGGAGAAAGATAAAGCATATTTGGAAGTCATATGTGCATGTAGGAAAGCTGAACAATATTAATACCACATTCCATTACCACATAATAAATCATTCTATATCTTGTCACCCAGATAATATTCCTTTCCTATTATTAAAATTAATTCTCATAATAAATATGTGCACATGGCTGAGATGCAACAAATTCTATCTCAAGATGTCATAAGCTTTCTATGATTTAGGACAAAAATTCAGGATTGAAGATTCTGAAAGATTTACTTGGTTGCACATGTAAACCTTGATGCATAGATATTTGGAGATTAACTTCTGGAGCACAAAGTCAGCAAGGATGACCACAATGGCCCATTTTATCTGTGTAATTCCTCAGCCCTTTTCTAAAAACTGTCTTGTAATCACCACCTCTGATGACCTGTTCGTGCTGTATCATTCTGTGACACTATCAGGATTTTCTTATGAACATACCTTGCAGGTCATTCACAAAAGGGAGAGAAAAATTACCCTAGATCAAAGGTTTCTCAATTCCCAGGGAGCTGAAGCAGCAATCACTGAATGGGAGGAGGAAAAGAGACAAGAGACAGACAGAGTAGAGGATGCAGTTCTCAGCAGGCAGAGATACAGGCATCTGTCTTGTCATATCTGTTGATCCCACTTTCCTGATAATTCTCCGAATTTCCCAAACACTCCTCCTTCCATATGTAATTAGTGTCATATGGAAGTAAGTGTCATATGTAATTTAGTTGTCACAACTGACAAGAAAAATATCAGTCAAATAAACCAGATACATTGAAATTGATCACTGGAAGCCCAGTTCTGTATCGACTCCTAAAACATATACATGAAACAGGACATACCTTGGTCAATTAAGAGAAGAGATGGGAGAGAATAACTGAGTTGTGTAGCAGAAATGCTGCATTAAGTGTATCTTGAGTTGAGAATATCATACCTGCTCATTTTCTCCCTTTTTTTGCCATTAAAGGGACCATATAATTAAATTATTTAACTGAAAATTAAATAAGTTTGGAATGCAGAAATAGATTTGCTTTGTTCTTTCTTTCAGTATATGCCACAGAAGTTAAAATTCAAAAAAAATAGAGTTCAGAGGTGACTAAAAATTGCTGGTACTTGAGTCAGTATGAGCAGCCACAATGAGTGCAGAACATGTTTCATAAATCATCCAGTATTGCTGCAATATTATAGTACTTACTTTGCCACAAATTTCCATGTCTTCCTTGACTTTTAATAAAGGGAGAGTAGTCAATAGCTTTGCAGGCCTGAGATCAGTAAATACAACCTTATAGAACTTGCTGAAATATATTGCACTAACTGGTGTCAGATACACCTTATTTAAAATTTTTTTCTAAAACAGTTGGAATATAATGTAAAAATCTGAGTTAAAATGTGTCCTTTGTATGACAACTTTAGGAATAGTGGAAAAAATGAAATGGGTAGAATTTAAAAATTGTTTCAGTTATGCATCATTTACTGTTTTTGTTACCATGAAAACAAGACAAGCTGTAAGTTAATTCCATCTTCTTATAATTCTATTCAACACACACAGTGACTTCACAGTCAACTGAACTTTTATCCAACCTGCAGTGAAACACTCATGTTAAAGCTCTGTCAACAAACTTCAAACTACTCCTTTACCATAAAAGTAGTCTGTTTTGTCCTTCCATCTTGTAGACTTACTATGCAAGAATTGCACTTTCTATCTATATAATTATATATAACTAAAAATAGTTACCATTTTAATGGAACTTTGGTTTTAATCTTAAATATGAAACTGAGTGCTGTAATCTAAGAGAAGCCAATTTTCGTCATTGCAAGTCCAAATACAAGTTAACTGTTTCCTCTGCATCATATTTACTAAAACATACCTGCTTCTAATCTTTTGGACTAATCTTCATTAGTGTCAGGGAAAATACCTGGATGAAATTTGATGCAATAACACAGATTTCTGTGATGCTTGGATTGATTACTGTGCACCAGCATACACAGACTGCCCAGAAGATCCAGGTCTATAGTATGTGCATCACTGGGACAAATATTACCAAATAAGTGCTCACAATTCTGATTTATATAGAATGTTATGTTTATATAGTATTATTTGGCTGAGTGTCGTTTATTCATGGATACAGAGCATGCAGTTGATATGCACAACTAGACAATAATTACCAGGCCAAAAATGTTCTGTCTGACAAAGCACAATAATCTGTCCCTAAACAAACAGTGCCTTAAACATAAATGAAGCAGACAGTTATAATTAACTTTTTCTTAAACCCTCAGTTATTACATTGATAAAGGTGATTTAAATCCCTATGTATATTGGATAGGCCTCATAACAACTTCCTTCCTTCTTGGAGTGAAATCAATGATACCCTCACATACAGAACTCTAAACTTTTCTAACTACACTGTCTTCCTCACAAGACAATGCAGCAATTGAAAGTGATAAAGAAATATAGCAACTTAATCTGAGATATCTGTCAGAACTAGCCCAAATGCAAATGAAGTGATGATCTCTCTTCCGGTTGCTTATATTTTACAAGAGATCTAGATTTTGTGGTTGGTCTCTACTTGGAATGGACAAATCATTAAAATAGGGTGCCATCTGAGGTCACATAGAAACACTGGATTTTAACTGCTGACAACACAAGAAGAGCAGTGAGAAAAAGAGGATCTAAACAGCTATCACTGCCACATACTGTTTTCTTGTAAGTGTTTTGGAATAATTTTATCAGCTTCTTCTTTTATAGTAGTTGAATCAAAATACATGAACTATTTTTCATAGGCATTAACAGATGAATGCTGAGCTTGGGAGGCAATTTACAAAGAGTTCTGATGCACATATTGCAGTTTCTTGAAAACTGCAAAATTTCCAGACCAAGAATAGCAGAAGACCAATCAGTTTTTCATCAAAAATTATTTTAAACAGAAAATGTTCTAACAGAGTAATAATGCCTGCCTACCCAATTCCCCCATGGCTGGTCAAATTACTGCCTTCCTTCCTTTTTTGTTTTGGATGTCTTCCTTCTCTTGACACAGATCTACGTTTCTCTTTAATCATTAAGATTCATTGCTCAATTTTCCTTCCCTTTAACTTATTCCCTTTGTTATTGTGCTTTGTATGAAAATATTTTGTTGAGTTTTGTTTATAGTTAACCAGGTCCCAGTTCTATCCCTTACAGTGAAACTCCCATTAATAAAATCAGATGAGGCTTTTTTTTTGAGCCTAGTTCCTAAGAACAAAATTATCAGCAGTTATTCCAAATCTGAAAGAACTGCAGATAACTATAGACATAGTTTTAGATCTCTTCTTACAGAGAAGTATATGGACTCAATCCAAAGTCTTCCTAGCTTCATCATAATCACACTGATATTTTCCCAGACCACTTCAGTCTATACTTGTCAGAGACATAATTGTAATATTTTACTGAATGGGGAAAAATGTATTTCAGTAGGAGAGGTACTGATCTGATACCTCTAGATGAAAATGCTAAGGACAATCCCAAAAGAAATAGGTGGCATACAGAGGTATTTTATGTGAGACAAACATGTCTTTCTTCCCTATTGACTACCTAATGGAAACAATTTCATCAAACTCCACTACCCTAGTCACTGGATCAACTTCTGCAGTCCAATTTAGGATCCTGTTTCAATATCAAAGCCCCATAAATCAGAAGATACTTTGACTATCTCACAAGTTCAGTTCTATTTTTCTCACACTGCTTCGTCTGTGAAGCAAAATACTCTACTCTATTCAAAGTGATGCACAGTCACAAAACGTGTAACTTGTAATAAACTGCCTTTGTAACAAGCAAACTAAAAATTCATTGCCTGGCTTGCAGTGTAAAGGAAGAGAGACAGGATGGTCCTTACAGGTGAAAATTAGGTGCATGCTTAGGTTTCTGCAAGTCTGAGTTGCTTCCCACGCTGCCTTCACAGTTCTCCCAATATTTTTCCTGGTGCTTCTGACACAGCTGTTCAGCACTTATCCCTTAACCCCACACTTTTTCCATCAACATTCCAAATTAAGTTTCCTCAGAAGCTATTGTTGGGATACTACCTCTATTGCTATTTTTTTTCCAGGACCTTTTTTCCAACTCACAGTTCAAGCAGGCAATCTTACACCTTAAGGAATGCTTCAGGTCCAGCATTCCTTTTTATTCTTCTATTACAGTGTCATCATCAAAGCATTCCTAATGGAAAGAACACCATTCCCTCTGCACCATACTATGCTGCCAAGTGAAACAGGGTGAATGCCAGCTCATTTAATAAGTTATTCCTGTCTTGTGGGGTTGGGAGATTCAGTTCCTTTTCCCACCTCTGCAAATGTATCTGTTCTATCAGTTTTGCTAAATCACTTTTTATTTTAGTTTTCCCATCTGTAAAATAGACATTCATAAAACATAATCTCATAAAGTAGTCTGATGCCAGTGGACAACAAAAACTGTATAGAGATAGCCTTGATTTATTAAGCTGATTTATAAAAGCACCCTGCACTTATTTCTCTTCTCTGTCTTTCCTTCTTCATTATCCTGCAAGCCACATATCTGGTAAAATGCTAATAGAGAAGGGAAATAAGGGGGTTTGGGAATAATCCTAGCTCTGTTTATCACTTGCTGTCATACCAAAACAAGAAATCTGTGTGTGATCTCAAAGTATTTAGGTTATGAAGGGAAAGTTATTTAATCTTCCAGATGCTTCAGAGTTATAATCTATAACATGATTATCAAGTATATCTCATGAGGGTTGTGAAGTAATATGAAACATTTTGATGTCACAGACTGAAGATTCAACAAATTCAAAATTTTACTTTTTTAGTGTATTACCTCTTTTACAAGCATTCATGTTGTGAAGAGATTGATCAATAGCAGAATCATTTCTATGACTTTATACTTCATGTAAGGACACTTTTCCTTCAGGAGAGAATTCCCAGTTCACAGTGTTAAAATCTGAAAGATAATAAGGAAATAGCTAATTGCTGACAAAAGACTAGTGTTTATATTTTTAGGGTGTTACTTCAGCACCTCCAATCACAGATTATCCTTTTCCAGTTTATCCTCTCCTGAACTGGGAATGATTCTTTATTCTGTTAACCATATCAGTGTCAAAAAAAGGAGTTGGTATTGTTCAACAGTGTACACATTTAGTTTTCCTCTTGGGAGAGCCTGATGCATTTCTTTTTATGCTATAGCTAAATGCCTTGGGCATGTTTTTCTAATTAAGGTTGGCTGAAACTGTGCTGCTTTCCTGCTGCCTGTCATAGGCTGAATTACAAGCAATGATGGGACTGCTTACCCAGCTCCCCGCATTAATGACATATGTTGCTGAAATGCATTGAGAAACTTTTAGGAAGATCAAATTGCAGAAGAACTTCAAACTCAAATGCCCCAAACCAACAATGAGGAGAGAAAGAGACAGAAAGCTAGTTTCTTAACTTTGTGAACATTATAGCCATGCTTATAAATAAAATCAGAGTCATAATTCCAGTACTAAAACTCATTCTGTGTGATCTTTAAATTTAGGATATTTCTATTTCTTCATCTGCCACAATTCCATGCAAAGAGCCCACAGGATAATTAAATAAATAATTTGACAAATGTAAAAAAACCTACTTGTACAAAATATTGTAGGTCTGACAAGTGAAAAGAAATAGGAACCAAATAGACCAAACAACTAAGACTAAATATTTAGAATGGTTATCTGAATGATATAACAGTCTGAGATGCTAGTAATTCCATATGGAATTTGCTGCCAAGTATGGTACTGTGTATTTGTGGCCCTCAGGCTTCATACAACAATAACAACAACAACGGGAAAAACAGTAATCTGAAATACTGCAGTCTTGATATACACAAGTGCTAGGGTCTAAATAAGGACCTCTATTTCCACCCTCATAGCTATGGATGTGAAATATTAATCTGTAGAAAAAACATATGGTAAACAAAATTATGCAGTGTTCTATCATGGCTTAACTGGTGATATGCATCTGCTGCAACATACATGAAGACTTCCTGGACAGAGATAAAAATTATAATATTCTTAGGCTTACTTTAATTACTCCAATTAAAAATTAGATTTTTAAACTAATAATAAATAGGTTGCCTAAGCAGAATATATAATGATATTTTATATGCTATGAATAGGCTAAGTTCACTGTCTGCTTCTCCATGAGATACTATAAAAGGCAAATCAGAAGAAATGCTGTGAGACTGAAATGTTAATAGTCAATGACTGAAAAACCAGCCATTTGCAAAAGCAACAGGTGCTTTTGCAGACATGCAGAAAGCAACAGCCCAGGTGCAGAGGAGGTGCACAGGCTGGGAGCTACAAGCTGGGTTTTGTGCCAAAGAAGAAGATAGGCTGATAAGAAGCAGGTCCTTCAAGGTGGGATAGTGCTTTTTATCATGCCAATCTGCTCCCTTACATAATTGGCTCAGGTGTGAAAACTCCCCTCTGAAAGAAGTACCGCTACATTCACACGTAGACCTGAATGTATCTATCCCTCATGTTATGCATTTATCCCTTATCAGTTATGATGGGCCATAACTGTCTCAGCTGCACTGATATGAGAGGCAGCTGTCATGTCCTAAAAGGTGTCCTGAACTAACAAAGACCCTCAAAGCACCCTGTGCTCCACAGTGTTACAGCATCCAGTGTAAACTCCCACCTGGATCTGAGCCTCTATTAACCAACTGAACTTCTGTGTTTCATGGGCTCTCCCCACCTCTGATGTATCGAGACTATGAGGATCACTTAGACCAAGCCACAAAGAAATTGCAACAATCAAGTCTCCTTGCTTGACCCACAAGTGGTGACTATGTATCTTTCTTTTATGCTTTCGGTTTTTTTTTCCCTTCATACATGAAGGGTTATCTTTACATTGCTATATTGCAATAGACAATAATAACCAAAACAGCTACATACCTCCTTTCAAATTGTTCTAAAATAAACCCTACACACACACACACACATATATATACATAAACCTGATCATTCAGGGCTGTTTCACTCTAATCCACCCCAAGGGATATATTAACAAGAACCTGGGCTACCCTTGTCTTCTGGGGCATGTCATAACAAATGCAAAAATGTGAATGAAACCAAGAGGTTCCACTTCCGTGAAAGTACAAAGAATTGCACTCCTTAGCAAGTACAAAGAATGCCAGGCCCACAACACATAAATTTTCAAAAAAGAGAGTCTGGAATAGCTTTCCTTGAAAAGATATTTTAAAAACTAAATAAAAGGCTACAGGGTCTCCCAGTTTTCTGAAGTGGAACATAACCCTCCCCTGGGATATGGTACAATTCCACTAATTTTGCTGAATGTGGCAGACCAGTTACAACTCACTGGGTATGTTCAGTGAGCTGTTAAGAACTGGGCTGCTGAATCACTTCGGAGATAAATTTAGTGGGAAATCCATGACTAAACCTTGTGGATTAAATTTGTGTTTATGTCCATTAATATAATAACTGAGACATGCTTGGAACAGGACTGAAGTTACTATTTGCAATTTCATAATATAAACCACATGTAAAATAAAAAATTAAAAATGACGTAAGATCCATATTGTTATTTTGCACCAATATCTTTGTCAGTACTTCCCAAGCACTGGTTAATTCAAGTTACCTGAGACACTGATGCATTGGCTATAGTAGCAAGTCGAACAAAAAGCATCTATTCACAGCACAAATTACCTAGAAACAATAATTTTTATATAACTTGAACCTTACATGCTTGCTATGAAGCCGAAATATACACATTGTAAAGTTTTCCCATGGGAATGATTTCAAAAACTGTTAAAGCAAAGACTTGGAAACTAGGAAGAACAAAATGCTATTCGAAATCCAGGAAAATAAACAAAACACCCTGAATATATGGTAAGCAGAAGGAGAAACAAACATTTTCTATTCTGAATATCAGCCCATTCTAAGCCTATTCTCTGAGGAACCACTGCATCCTAGCAGGCAGTCTCTGCATTTCCAGTTCCATGTCTTCCCTGGTTCTTTGCACACCAGCAAGAGAAATGGTAGTTTTGAACCAGGACATGTATCTCAATTTTGTCAACAGGACAGGGATTGACATGACCCTTTTTTCTTTCCCAAGTCCTTTGAATAGAATAGATAAACCATACTGATTTTATGTAAACTAACATTTTGGGTTTAGCCCAAGTAATTTTATTTCATAATTTCATTTAGTAGAAAATTCTAACCTCTCATTTGTAGTGATGAAAATTCTAACCTCTCGCCACTGTTTTGATAGCAAAGACCAAATAAAATAGAACCAAACTGCATTCTGAGATTAAAAAATTACTCAGATTACTCCCATGGAAATGCTCTGGACTATTTCCTTGGATAAATCATTTCTGTACTATAGCTCATAGCATCTATCCACTGCAGTATTTAGGTAAGTTACACCCAGATTACAAACTGTTGAGTTTCCCATATAAATCCTGGCTGCTGCCAGATGCACAGGATGCTTCCACTACATGAATGAGGATCCCTAACTTGGACACAATCATCTCTCTTAATACAGAAATTTTCAAGAGCTCTCAAGACCCTTAGGCATCTGGTTCCCATTGACTTGCTGTGGTGGCAAGGTGCCTAACTCCCTTAGGTGGTTTAGAACAGTTAATCATCGGCAAGTTTTGTCTGGAAGATTTGATCCATATTGTCCATTTTCTAAGAACTATTAGATCCAACTCTTTCTACAAAAAGCAAGGCAACCAATTCCAGCCCCCAAGGGTTGTAAGTTGTCAGTTAACATAACTTCACACTCTTTCAAATGCTGATGAGCATCAGCATTTCACAGAGAGAAAATCAGACACAATATTTTTTCATTGTTTCATGTCATTTTCTCCACACAGAATATAAAACTCAAGTAAATTTCTGAGAGAGTAACTAGTCCTTGATGAAGTTACCAATATATTTTTCTCAAAATAGAAAAAAATATTGTAATACCAAGAAATATGAGGATACTTTCAACAGAAGTTTCTACTCAGAGTAGCTGTTTTTTCTCTTTTTGTTATAACAAACAGAATTAATATGAATTTTATTATTTCCAGGTTTAATACTGGGCTACTGCTACTTTTTTTTTTACCTACCCCCCCCAAAAAACCCCACCAACCTCCCCCCCAAAAAAAAACCCAACAAAAATCCCTTTACTAAATCAGACTTTTCTTTCAGACTTTTCCTTTAGTTCTAGGAATTCATCTTCACCCATCACCCCATCCATAGGCACAAACTGCACAAGAATTTTCTTTTGCTGGCTTTTAGTTTTATGCAAATATCCTTCATGCTAGATCTCATCTCTGCTGCCTTTTTTTAGCCCATTGTTATTCTTTTCTGCAAGTACAAGGGAACACTGTTAATTGGGAAAGCTAATAGCAACATTTCAAGACCAGCTATGAACTACATATGTTACCTATATTGTCATGCTTTTTGGTTATACACAAAAGCTCCAGTCTTTGCCATTACAAAATACCCTTAAGTGCACTGGACTAGGAATCAAATAAACCAAAAATAATATGCAATTGTCATGAAATACACCAACCTAACTGCTGTAGAAATGGGAACACCAAAACATTTTGGGTTCTGGGCCTTTTTTACTAATTAAGTACCTTTGTTTTCAGTAAAGATGTGGAGAAAAAAACTTCTTAAAGAACACCATTAAGTTAAAAACTCTGGAGTTATGAAAAAAACTTTAACTGCTAAAGGCATTTTTGAGATAGGTACGTACACAACTTGCTACTAGCAAGCAACTCTCAATAGAAGCCAAAATTGTTTTACTGAACTTTTGATCCTAGAAGTGGCTGTATGAGTTTTAATGATCTGCTTTTAGAGGACAATATGAGTGTAGATAACAGAATCCAATATTCCTTTGTATGTGTTTACATAAATAAACCAACAAATGAAAAAAACCCTTACAATTTTCTTAAACAGGAAGAAAAATCCCTTCAAAGCTTTGCATTAACATTTGCTTGATTCACACATTTATATTATTTTTAATGGGATGTTCTTCTTCATATGCTAGGATGGAGAAAAGTGAAATTTTTTAACCTTAATCAGATTCACATATAAGCTCCCCCTCAATTCAAGAATATTTCTTACCATCCCACTCTCCCACATTTGCTTCACAGTGAAAAGGATGTTAAAATGGAAAATCAGATTCATTTGTAAATACTAACCAATGAGCTTCTTAGCAAAGACTGAAAAAAAATTAAGTATACATTCTGTGGTTTCCATTTCCTTGGTTTTATTGTCTTTATGTAAATTCTCCCAGGACTTTTCAGGTTATATGTCTGGAAGCCACAGCCATTCAGTAGAGTAAAAGTTGAGAGAATAATGAGAAATGTGCTGGAAAAATTCACATAAAAGCTGTGGAGACATGAAAATGGAAACAACAGATACGTAAAAGCCTCAACGCTCAAAAAAATATATGTCTACCCAGCATGTGCATACATGTGTTTTAGTGTCACTCTCTCTGAATACACAGACATATTATTTGTTAAGACACTGTATAGAGCAGCAGAGGAGTGGTATCTGACAATTTTGAGATGTTTTCAGGATATTAAGGCAATGAAAGTAATAATAAATAACAAATGACTTCGGTTATTAGAACCCAGACATACATATAAATAGCTCTATGCATAGTTGTCTTGCATAGAGTTTTATATATCTTTTAATGTAAATGAAAAATATAACCAAATATGACACGAAAATGTGTTTATGAGATCTCCCTGAACTCTTGTGCATGACAGCAATTTAAGTGTCATGGAAATATGAAGAATCTACAAGCAGGAAAGAATCTTTTGTTGATATTCTTAAACATTCTTTTTTTTTTCTTCCAGTACTCTTACAGAGACTTTTGTTATTCAATACTAAACCTGCGATGCTAGACTAAGCTTAGTCCAAGTATGCTTCACTATATACAAGTACTGAAGTATTACATATCAAAATTCCAAACCTTTATCCATAGTCAGCCTTTATGACTCAAGTTTTATGGAATATTATTTTCAGAGGATTCTGATAAGATGATCTCTAAAGCAGATAGCTCTTTAAGACAGTTCTTAACAGGTACCCAAAAAAGGGGGGTTGGGTTCAAGTTGGAAGAATGGATGAATTTGTGCATCTGATCCTATAAGAAAAATACTTAAGATGAGTAGATAAGAGTGTCCTTGGCTTAAAGGAAAAGAAGGCATGTAGGCAAACTAATCAGTACATGCTGTGAACTATCAAGCCCACCACCACAACAGGCAGCAAATTAAATCTCTCTAAAGGGCATCACAAAGGCAAGTGACCAAAGCACACAGCTCAATACTTTACCATTCATCAGCTGAGCAACATTAATGCATGCTCTCATCCCACAGCAAATGTAAGTCAAAAATACATTAACTCAAACAATCTCAGGCAAAATTACTTGTAGCTAATACACACATAACAACTGCAACTGGTTTTTGGAGTGCATACATGATGACTTGACAACACTCATGTGGTGCAAGGGAACTTTGAATATCTGTACTAACTTCACTTCTAATGGATTATTCACATAGAAAAAGGTGACTTTATTTGCCACCCAATTACATATATGTTTATGTCTATGATACTGAAGAGCTATACCCCCAGCTAAGCAGTTTTGCTAGTATGGCTCTGACTCGTAGGATCAAAATTAGAGCTAGACAGCAAAATCTGTCTTTTTATACAAAAAAAAATCAGTTTTGGTATAGCCAGACATAGGTAAATTAGAGTAAGGTTTAGGTTCTCTCAGTGACATGTTACATATAGCATTCTTTCAAGATGCTGAGTTTCAATCAATTTTCACTCTAGTGCATTTCAAAACTGAGGCTTGGCCGTTGACAGTAGTTACTAAAATCATAGCCTAACCCATCACAAATGGGCATTGCTACTAATATAATGATACACTACAAGCAGGACTTCGAGGTTCCAGGGGAAATCCCTCTGATGACAGATATGCCTTTTGTACAATCTGAGGCTCATGCTGATGTACAAATTAGTTGGTTGAACACCTTGATAATGCAATTTGATCTCTTCTCATACCAAAAGCCCAAAACAGCCTTGCCCCTTTTTGAAATACTGAGAGATTACATTGACATGCAAAAAATAAATCTAAGTACCTCATCAGAAGATATGGAAGGGGTGATACAGTCTGCCAGGTAGTGGCTTGACTAATAACCTCAGTTTTCCACAGAGTTTGCTGCAGAAATATAAAGAAATTCTACAAGAATGGTTCACAAGTTTAAAGTCTTCACTGCATGTAAGATGATAAGTATGGCAAACTTGTGCCTAACACACAATTTGAGACAGCAAAACAAATCTCCTTACAGTTAGAAAGTGAGTACTAGTGCCAGAAATATAGAAGATGATTATACATCTCTCTCTCAATGTATAAATTTTTATAATTTACAATAACACCCCCTTATCTAAAGAAAGACCATTTTGGAGTTTTATAATGCCAGTTAGAATGAGTAAACAATGTCCTACATTTCTGTTCAGGAGAAATAGTATAACCATTTTATAGCCAGCATGACTTCTGAGAGGAAGGAAAATATAGCAATGAAATCCAGACTTCTGGCTACCTTGACCAATTTTGCTTCAAAATTGACATTTCCTGCCAGGGTGAATTTTACTGGCTCTGTAACCACAGTGAAGAAACTCACTAGTTCCATAAAACTTCATATGAATCTTTTACTTGACTTCTCAGCTTAGATAGAACAGCACAGTAATTCATATTAAATGCAAGGCTTGTGAAACTGCTTTGCAGTGCTTCACTGAAAAGTGGGCTTGTTTTCAGGGAGCTGTGAAAATGACTTCCCAGGTTTTTGTATCTAACAGACACTTCTCTTACTTCCTCATCAACTTTCTTTGCCATGTATGTTATCAATCAAAAGCTGTAATGGAAGAACATTTACTATAGCTTAACACAACCATAGATGAATACCCTCAAAACTCTTACTTTAATGCTCATTTTAGAGATCAAATTTTTTAAAAAAATTACAAAATAGACTTTATTGGGGGAAACCAAACAAAACAACAAAACAGAAACAACACAAGAAACACTGGCCACCCCTGTTCATACTATCACATCTACTTAGAAGTATACAGAGGACATCTGAACAATCCAATATGTTGTGATTGTAAATCTGTGCTCTAGCCTATCATTTAATATTGGCTGCTCTCTCTTCTATTTTCTTCTTTGCTCTTAAATAAGACATAACAAATGTTATTTTTTCAGACTGTGTAATGAAGTGATAATTCTTCTGTATGACTTCCTTTAAGGTATCGTTGAGAGTTTCACTTCTTGTTAGGTGGAAATAGAGAGACTCTATAGTTTACATAATATGAACTATCCAAACACACCATAAAACAGTATGAAAGACTACTACTAGCATCATTAATACAGGAAGCAGGTTGATATCATAACATCCAGAGACCTATGTGAAGCCTAGAAATAAACTTTTGGGTTCTTTTTAAAAGAGTAATCAAGGAGGAAAGCACACTGCACACAAGTGTTATCTGAAAATCCACCCACCATTCTATCTGCCCCATCTCTCTGTTCTTACTGTACCTCCTAACATCCTAACATGAACTCTCCCTTTCCTATACCCTTCCCCAGTCCTAACTCTCTACCTCACCTCCTCAGTCTCTCAGTACTTCCCAAGTATTTCCCAACTATCTTAAGGTGTTCCTCAGATAGAAAACTAACTCAGCACTGTACAGGTACTTTTAAACCATACCTATACAACTCAGCAATACTATTACATAGCAACAGTCTTAGTGTGGGTTGATAGATAGTAAGTACAAATTTTGATGCTTAGTAATAATGCTGATTACTAAGAAAGAGCCCTATGGTTATGCAAGATATTACTTAGCTAGATGTAAGACTGGTCATAGTAAAGAGAGTACTAGCTCTCAAATTCATATGCAAATAATTCACCTGGAAGAAAAAATATCCCATTTTTCAATTTAATTTGATTGCTAGTGGTACTGCCACCAGCAGATCCATCAACTGATAAATAGATCCCACTCTTGCAGTGCAAGATCCTAAAATATCAAATAATAACACAAACTTCAGAGAAGAAAAGGAGTTCCTTTAATGGTGAGTGTAGAGAAAGAATTATGGGTTTAATGGGCTATTGTAGTGCAACAGAATCATGACCATCTCACAGACACCTTGTTTCTTTTCTCATTCCTTGAAATTCTCCAATGCATTCTAAAAGTCTAATGCAAAACTCTGCTGCTTCTTCACATTAGGTTCTACTTTTCATTATATGCATCCCAATCACGACAGAAGACTCCAAATGCAGCTGCAATACCTTGAAATACAGAAACATCTTTTTGCATGAACCATTTTATTAGAGATGTCAACCTGTGCCCTTTTGAGGAAAAGTGCTGATATTTAGAACTTTCACCCTAAGTTTAAAAAAAAAAAAGCTGAAATATTCAGTTTTTGTAAAATGGAAATTTAATTTTTCAATCAGCTCTACAGAGACCCACTAGAACATACAGGCCATCTCTTTTCACATGCAAGAGTATTCCCGATAACAGTGTTTTTTCCAGACTACTTAGATTTTCACAACCTGTTTTTGTTAGTTTCCTGGTGCTGCAAATGTGGTTATTTGATTTCTTTCAAATGAGACATACAGAGACATTCATACAATATAAACCCATATGCTTTATCCAGTAAAGAAAAAGAACAGTAATGTGAAAGCTTTCTTGTGAAAAGTTGTGTGATGTAAAGGGAAATATCTTTTCTTCTTTATGACATGGAGCATATGCACCTCCAAAAACATCACTACCAAAATAAAACATGGAATTCACTGAACAGTTTTCTTCCTCTGTGCCACAACCCTTCATTCAAGATGTGCCGTATTAAACCAGAGAGGCCTATATATTCATGTGTATATATATATATATATATATTACATATTACATACCATATATATAATGTTGAATTATATTCTAATTCCCCTAAGTTTCTGTCACTTTTTCATTTAAGTAAAACACAAAGTAACATCCCAAAGTGCTACGCTCAACTGTATGGAACTGCAAAATTTGCACGCTCTTTCTTCTCTTCATTGTATATTATTTTATAATATGCATTGGAATATACAGGTAAGGCAGATGACAGGTAAGGATGAAGTTATTAATTACAATAGCAGTTCCATCGTTAACAATGCAATAAATTGCTAGAGGAGAGATATTGCAGCAAATTTTATGCTTAATAACTAACAGATTTTTCTCTAATAGCTAACTTAAAAGAGATTTTTCAGGGGAAAACCATATATTTTAGAATGATACCTTAAGATACATTATATTCATAGACATTTAGAGGGTTTTATGAGCTCCTTCAATCACAAACAAGGGCCATAGAATTTCACTCCAATGCCTGTATTGGAGGCCCTTAACCTACAGGTGACCTAGAGCATCAAGCCTACAGCTTCATGCTTTTTTAAGTAAGAAATAAGAAAAATAGGAAATAAGAAAATAGGACTGAAATATAAAAACTCAGATGAGAGACCTGTTTTAGTGAGTGTACTTAAGAAAACCTTTACTAAACAACCATCTAGGGTAGTCTACGAGAGGGTCTAGAGAGGGTAGCCTAGTATCTAAACCCTTACTTACCATTTTCTTTATCTGTCTTTTACTTTATTTTTGAAGCATGATGTGAATTAGAGGAGCTCATCACCAACAGCTTTGACATTACTTTTAGGGCAAGGACCTGTGGACATGAGACAAGGTCTCAGCATGTTCCCAGTGAGACACAAAATTCTAATGGGTTCAGTGGCTCATTCCACACATTTCAATTTTCCTTAATGGAAAAGAAAGCAGTGGAAGCAAGTTGTTGTCCTCTTTCTCATCTTTCACCCATGTTAGTCTGAAGTCAGAGCTACAAGTGTTGTGTCTCTTACTATCTAAGCTACCAAGAGTCCTTGCACACTTCATCACCCAAAAATGGAATTTGTTTAATAACAAACTTGGAGGAAACTATTTGCATCACTAGGATGCACAGAAGAGAACATACATGCTGCATGAGGATGCATAATGCTCTTTCAAAGAGCATTATGATTTGCCCTATATTATTGTAGCTAACAGTGTTATAGTTTGGTTTCTATTCTGATTCCTGCAGTAAATTCCAGTCAAACTTCATTTACTGTGCCAGGTGTTGCTAGTGCCTTTCAGAAAGCTAAAGGATTTGCTTGGGCAGGTTGAGAATGTTGTCCCAAGGACTGGACACATGGCCAAGTCCTGGCAGGCTGGGTGAGAAGGGTGTCCACCCTCCTACCCTGGGCATTGCTGCAGCACAGCCCAGCCCAACCAAAGGCACCAGGGGCTCACCAGGTAGTCACCAGGCCACTCTGCTGTCTCCAGACACGTTCCAGTGGCTAGGATTGTGTCACAGGGCTGGCAAACTTCCAGAGAAATATCCAGCAGCTCCAGCACCCCGATGCCACTGTTGCAACCCTGAGGAGCAGGGGCACAGGGTGCATCTGTGGAAGCTGCCAGAAGCCAGACCAGCCTGCTCACTTCCACACTCTGAGGGAACACTGAACGTAGGTCTGCAAAGGAGATGAGGATGGAGGGAAAGAACCTGTAACCCAGCTGAGTGGAAGCCCTTGAGGCAGCTGACATTAGGCAAGCACCTGAGAACAGTCACTCCAACATGTAGGCTGTATCAAGTCATGCCTAACTTGCTTGCCGTGTAGCAGAGAGGTGGAAGTAGAGGAGTCACTAATGGGGAATCGCTAATGAGCTATGAAGCCATTAATTGGTGGGGCAGAAGGGTGAGCCCAGCCCCTGGCAGACACTGAGCCCTGGGTAGCGATGGGCAGCCCTGCTCCCGGCTGAGCTTGGGCATGGCCGCGTTCCAGGGCCTGAGCTATCACTGAAATTCAGAAGCAGCCCCAAAGGTGGGGCAGGGGGAGCTTTGCTCCTGAAGATGTTTATTTTTTAGGGGATGGTTACGAATACCATACTACGTATCGTTCTGTGCCTCTCAGCATAAACAGACCGGCCGGTCGCGGGAGGTGACTGTCCTGCTCTGCTCTGGTGTGGCCTCCCCTCGCATCCTGTGTGGTTTCACAAAGGTACTGCAGAGCGTCCAAAGGAGGGAAGGAGGGCAACGAAGATGGTGAAGGGCCTAGAAGAGAATGATTTACCAAAAAAAAAAAAAAAAAAAAAAAAAAAAAAAAAAAAAAAAAAAAAAAAACAGGGGGAAAAAAGAGGCATTTACTAATGCCCTAGAAATTGCTCATCCTCTTGAACTAAAAATACTGAGTATATTGAGACTG
>VZRH01002680.1:376563-456452 GCA_013397555.1 Urocynchramus pylzowi | reverse complement strand
GCTGCGGGAGGAGGGGCAGGAGGCCGGGGAGGCCGCGGAGCGGCTGCGGTGGCTGTGCGGTGCTCTGGAGCAGCTGCCCCAGCCCCGCGCCTTCGGGGTCGTGGCGGCGGCGCTGGCTCTGCTCAAGCAGGGCCGTGGCACTGAGCAGGCCGGAGACGGGGATCGGGAAGGGAACAGCAGCCAAGACGGATGCCAGGCGAGTGCTGCAGGAGACGGATGCATCGCCGGGCTCCTGCTTTCCTGGCTGCTGGGCAACCAGGAACGATTTTCTGCCTTCTGCCTTTGCCTCTCATGCTCCCATCTTGCCTTCCTAGCTGGTCACTATTCCCAGTTAAGCAGATCTTATTTGGACCTCTTAACCCGCTGGGGAAGCCACTTGCTCTATGACCCCTTGCAGGGACGGTGGGTTAAAAGTTGCCTTGACAAGGCTGAATTGTCCTGGGAGGAATTAAGGGAGCGCTTCAGCTGCCTCTGTCAGGGATCTGCACTGCTCAAAAAACAGACCCAAGCTGCTCTGGAACTGCTGAGGACACGAGATGGAGACTTCAAAGTCTGTGGCCTAAGTGTGTGGACTGACTTACTGATGGAAGTAGGCTACTAATGCATGAACACAAAAGCAACATAAAAACATATAAAATCAAGTAAATCTGGTTAACCTTATTTGAAGTGAAAGGCAAGATAACTACTCCTCACTTCTTTGAAAACCAAATGTTATTGTGACTGATGATCACAATGATTCTGACTTCATCTGGTTCTGAAATCTTTCAGGGAGGCCTGGTGTTTTCTTGTGATTGTGCTGTCATTTCTGGTCAACACAGAAAATTTCTTCCTTTTCTGTACTTGCTGATTTATTCTCTAATAAAGTGTAGAAAATTCATTCTGCTTCAAATACGGAGTAGTTTTCTGTTTAGAAAATATGATATTTCTGATATGTTCATGTAGTCATTGTTCTAAATGTTGGAGGCTGAGCAAAAGTTCAAAGGGATGGTGGTGTTTCAGATGTGAAAAACACAAATTCAGTGTTCCTTTAGTAGTGATTATGTTCATTGGGCTGTCTGCTCTAGTAGCCATGTCGATGTCAATGCTTCTATACCTCTTGCACATGACTTAGCCCCAGGGTCAGTGAAGAAAGTGAGAGGAAGCCAACTGGAAAGCTGGAAAAGTTCTAAAATAAAGGTCTTTATTAGTTGCTATATTATTTGATAATATCCAGGTATTTCCTAAGAAAATTGAGGTAAAATGTAGGATGTTCTGTGTGGCTGTCTTCCCATTTCCATAATTTATTACACGATTCATTGCTTTGTAAATCAGAAAAGTGAGTGAACAGCAAACTTTTTTATTACATGTATATATAATATGTAATATATAAAAAAACCTTTTTCTGTATGTTTATACAAAATACTATATAATTGTATATATAAAATATGTGATATATGTAGTATATATACTACATATATATATGTAGTATATATACTTTGTTATTTTATTTCTTATCTGTTATTTTATTTCTTATCTGTTTCTGTTAGGAAAACTTGAACAGGGTAGTTTCTACCTTTCCACTTCCATTAAAATGAGTACTGTAGTGCAGAAGTAATGTGTATATTCACCTCTGTAAACCAAAAGTGAGCACTGTAAAAAGAGAATAGTCAAGGAAGATGAGGCAAATGTATGGAACTACTGCCAGAAGAGTTACTCATTAATTTTTTGTGTGGAGGACCTGTCAGAGGTCCATATTCCTAAAGTTTCAAGATCAATTGAGACATCTTTCTTTTGTTGCAAAAGCCTTGTAGGAGTTGTTAGAAGATTCTTCACTTATGCTTATAAGCTGAAAGAAAGCAAACATGCTATTAAATACATAAACTGTGTTGAAGCTGATTAGAGAAGTAGTCTGTCTTATGACAAGAAATAGTGTATATAACTATGGCAGATATTTCTGAATGGCAGAACTAAAATGGGAAGAATCTTGTGGTTTTTGAAATGGAAGCAATTAGTACAAGGATTGAATATTGTCTATCTGGGGAAAGACATGATGCTTACTTGTATGGAAGTAATTGCAGACATAAACAATGTTATTCTTCACATATTCTAAAACAGAGGAGATATTTAGGGGTAGCAGCCTTTATATAGTGAGAAGGACATCCTACTAATCTATCAAAAATACAACTTTTTGCATTCCTTGCTATGTTACATCAGTGAGACAAGTTATGGAGATCTGTGGATGAACATATTCTAAAACTACAACTGTGCCAGTTGTCTTGCTCTGTCTTAAATGGAGTTGTTGCCCCTTCTGGAACTTGGGGGTCAATCTTAAAAGACACCAATGTCAGTGGACCTCCTGACCTCCTGACTGAGTTAGTATTTCTGTGGTATTAAAAAAAAAGGAGAAATGTGTCTAAAAATCGGTCTGAAATCTGTCAGTGTTTAAAACTGCTTAGAAGTGTAAAGCATGAAGTTTGAATTTATGTTGTCTAGCCACATTTCCCTGTGTTATGTAGTGTTGGCATTTGGTGTGGAAACTCTGCACTTGAGCTTGCTCTTAAAGCTTTTAACAGGCATAAGATTTTTTTGTCTGTTAGAATACTTTCTGCTATCTGAGGTTCCTGATGAATAATATACCCAAAGATGCTAGACAAAGTTATTTGCTTCTCCCCAGATATACATTAAGGATGATTAACAAATATTGCAGTAACCTTGCAAATGTTGTAGTATCAAACCAAACTTCAACTATTAAAACCTACTGTTCCCAGGTATCTGAATCTCTGGGACAAATTTCAGTGAAGGTTTAAGTCTTAATTTTGCTTGTCAGGTTAGATATGTTTCCTAATTATTCTCAGAATGTTTACTATAAATTAAGTCTTTTAACTATTTCTAGAATAAATCAGATCCTTGTAGGGAGTTTCTTCTGCAGTATTTCAGGTCTTCCTTTTGATAAACTTAAGCTTTGTGTTATATAATTCAGTTCATGAAGACATATGTCTTTCTTTCAAGTAATGTTTATTACACCTTTTAATAACTAAGTGCAACTACAGAATCTTTTACTGATTACATAGCTAGGAAGTAATAGGCCCATCAGTGACTTTATTAAGAAAGTAAAGAAATAATCATGGACATGGACAGGCAAGAGACAGGCCAGTATAAACCTTATATACTGATTTCCAATTCTGTCTTCCTTATAGAAACAGGAATAGTAAAAGGTAGTTTAAACTCAGTGAGACAAAAGGACCTGGTTATAGCAATTACACAGAAATGTTCCAATCTCTCCCAAATACATTATAAAGAGAGGCCAGATCTCTGATTACCAAATTCCAAAATCCATATGGTATTCATTGAACAAATACACTGGTCCACATTCGCTATTATTTCAGCATGCTTGCTGAGTTCTCCAGGTAGCTGTGTGAATGATTAATTTTTTCTGGAACTCCATTTTTAATAAAAGTATAAACAGGAAAGGAACCTCTTCCTTTTATATATTTGCAGCTCATGTGTGCAAACTCTTGACAATCTTAACTATCATGAGAAGCAAGATACTGTAAATGACAGACTAAGGCATCTTCCACAATCACCTTCCTCCTTTTTTTTTTTTTTTCCCTTAATAAGGAGAAGCAGATCTCTGCTATTGATTAAATTATGATTTAAGAAACTGCTATGCTTGTGTTTTAGAAGTTTGGCAAGGATTGTGGAATGCATCAGGAGGATCTTGCCCAATTAACAGCTAAGACATTTTCCTGCTATTGATGTTTGATTTTTTTTCCCCCAAGAAAGAAAAAACAATTTACCCCTTGACAAACAGAACTGTAACTCCACAAGTGACATACTATGAGATGTCTAGATACCAAGTTGCCTTTTTTCTTATTTTTCTTGTGAAGTGTCTGTTCCCTTGTACTATGTAAAATCTGGAAGAAAGCAAATTACATATTCTAGTATTTTGCAGTATGTATGCAGATACTGGAATAAAGATAAATGATGTAGAATAAATTGTTCATTTATGGAAACAATATTAGCAAATTGGTGCTATTCAGGTGAATGTGCAAGCCTGATTGTCACAATGCATTAGCATGAATTTTCTTTTGCACACAAGGTTTCTTTCCCTTACCCCTTTCCCAAATAGGTGAATAAGGGTCTAATGTTCTTTTCAGTGAGCATGAAGGATGATTTTTTTTTCCTTCCCATGTGTAAGAGAATATTTATTAGGTGATGAAGGCAGAATAATATTTTAATCACATGGAAGTAACATTTTCAGATACTGTTTAACTAGAAAGTTAAAGTTGTATGGCTAATTTTGGTTCTTCTGTTTCTGAAAATCAGAAGGTTTCAAGCTAAATTCTATTCCTTGTGAACAGTTTGGATGAATGACCCATTGCAGAGTGCCAGCAAAGGTCCTACATCATCACCATTCAGAATACAACAAACAGTAGTAGCATAGGCACTTGAGAAGCTTATTTATTTGTTGGGCAGAATTGCAGAAAAATGAATAAAGTGCAAGTGGAAAGGGTGAGGAGAAGAGGTAGAAGGCTGCTCACTTTTGAAGACCCACTGCAGAAGGGTAGATTTCCCCTTCGCCAGAACTGAATGGCTTTGCTACTGCTGGAGACAGCATTAGGTTGGTAATTTTGTGATAAAAAAATCAGGAGAGTTTTGATTTGATGTTGGCTGTACTTCTAAAGCACTCATCCTCTGTGTGCCCACATTGAGCAAATGACCACATTGAGCAGTGATTTAATTGACAATAATATTAAGGTAGTGAATGAGAAATGTTGTGCAGGGTAGGAAACTGTTTATTTAAAAAGGGGCTGGTCTCACAGAGGTGAGACCAAAGGAACAGCATTATATCTGCCCTGGTATAAAATAGATTTGAATAATCACAAATATGGTCTAGAAAACCACCCTTTTATCAGGTAGTAATTAGTACAAATCCTTCTCACAGGCAGTTTGCTCTCAGTATTGTATCTGTCTCATGAGGAATTAATCAAACACATCCTTTATTAATCAGTTATGCACCTTACTGAATTTCAGATTAAGAGATGCTAGACAACCTGGAAAAAGTGGCATGTTTGTTCACTCCTATATACTTCTTTTTAAAAAGTCACAGGATAAAAAAAATGACTGTATCAATGAACTAGACCAGAGATAAACACATAGCTAAGGTGCATTCTCTTAGATAATTTTTCAAAGGTAGCCTACAAAGATAATTTTATTTATCCTTTAATTGCTTGTGTGCCAGTACCTTAGAGTTACTGATATTATTTTAAATATTTAATTATATGCCAACAATTTTCCATTGTGTCAGTTCGTTCACAACTAGATATCTGTGTCACTAGATCTTTAGAGTGGTTGGCATTTTATTTACAGTTAATATTTTGATTCATCTCAGTTACCACAGAGGGTGGCAGCAGAGCCTCTTTACTCAGATATGCTTGGACTTCTGATCCAATGGGAGAATCCCAGCTCAAGGGTGATTTCTAGAAGCAGAAGAGATGCAGGGAGTAAACACCCATGGTTGTCAGAAGTTAGCCAGTCAGAAGTTTCCAGTTGAAATGTCCTGTTGAATGTTTATTTTGTCCTTGCAATTCTAATTTTACTGGCTCTTTAATCTTTAGTCTCGGATCAGGTAATAATATAAACCATATCCTCTGCCTCTATCCACAAGCCCATTTTATTAATAATATTAGGTATGCAGCTCTTAAATTCCTTTTCTATTACATGATAAATTCCATAGTATTATGTGATCAATTTTCTGTAACACTTAACTAGTACATTTTACCAGAAACCATAGCAGTATGCACTGAACAGAAAATGTAGCAATCAAGTTCCGAATCTTGTCTTGAGCTGCACCTTCCTATTATATTTCTTCCTTTGGGAGGAATATTCAGGATGGTTGCTCAGACATGGGCTATTCATAGCATGTAGCTCACAAACACACTAATCCCAGCATTTGATAAAGCACTATTTAGATTTTTGGCAATTGTCATGAGTTTCAAATCCCACCACAAAGATTGTTTGAATGTTTTCCTAAGGATAATTTCCAGTAATGAAATATGTACTGCTTTTACCTGCACATTTGTATCATCGTTCCTCTTAGGGCGTGTTGGACTCAGAACAGAAAATCATAATTGTGTTTTGAGTTCCTGTGCATAGTTCTTCTCTCAAAATAAAGTTAGCCATGGAAGAAAATTATCATGTGCTTTCTATCATGCATAATAAATATTACACCCATAAAAATAAGCTAACAATGCAGGACTATTTGGTATCTGATTAAATTATCTGTTAAATGCCTAGATTAATACTTGGTTTTAGTGCTGAATAACTGGGGAAAAAAACCTGTATTTGCTTTGCTCTCACAGGAGGAGATAATGAATCCTCTTTAATGACCAGTAGGCTGAAATGTGAATGCAGCCTCTCTTTCCAATACTTATAGGCAGTGGAGTCATTAATATTTTCTTATTAATATAAATGAGCTAGGTACAAACAATTGATTTCTTCTAGGAATTAATTGGAAATGATCAATCCCTAAAACAAGTGTGACAACAAGGTCATTCATCAGCTGCTTAACATTGCAATAGCCTAAGCTTGCCCTTTCAGCTAGGAAAAGATGCCATGCCCTGGAGAAAAGGCTTTTAAATCATTGTGCTATTGACAAAAAATTGTGTACTGTTGTCTCTCACAGACTCATCATTCTTAATGTTGAGGTGAAAGTCACTGCCTTCAGGTATTTTGTAATTTGCATTTTTTAAGCTTTGGTTTTAGGGCAAAAATATAAAGTATATATAGGAAAATAAGGGTCTTCTCAGCTATGCAGAGATCTTCAGGCATTGGAAGTGATATGCAAGCGAATGTCATAATTTAATTAATATCTAGGTCTTCTATACACTTTTGAGTGAGATGATGGCATTTTTAAATTATACCAGTGGAATAATCTGACCCATCACTTATTTGCTTCAAATTAATTTGAGCACTGAATTCACCTCCAATTTGCCAGTGTTTTGCTTTTTTTGAAGAAGTTTGCTTTCTCCCTAATGCAGCAAATACATCTTCCCTTTTATTCTTCATAAATGTGTACAAAATCTTGTTCAACTTCAAAGATAATATGCATCAAGGGAACAGTAGGATGACCATAATGCAGAAAATAATTTCTAGAATGTAATGGGAGGAATTTCTTAGTACAGCTGAAGTAGCCAAGAACTTTCCCCTATTTTTAAATGAGTCAAAATTCAGTAAGGAGGCAACCCCCTCCACCTGCAAACAGTACGTCAAACTATCATTTAACCCAAAAAGCACAAATAAGATCCAGTAGCAGGAAATGAAAATTTGCAACAGTTAAAAGAAAGATTTGTTTTCTGTAATAAGATTATCAACTTAATCGAATAATTTATTACAATGAAACCTTTTGTGGTTTTCATTGCTTACTTGCAATCCTTTGCAGAGACTTTGTGTGTTCCTAAAATGTGCTTTTTTATCTCAAGCAAAAGTTTTGTGGCTAGTGGGACCAAATATATGGCCTGGTAGGGAAAAAACGAGGAAGAAAATAGAAAGGGCTGGTGTGTGCACTTCCCCACTGTAAAATTTGGCATGCTGTTTCACACCTCTGTGAGCAGTGAGCATTGTGTAGAACACAGGAGTGTAGCGTGGAGCCCGTGGCTCATAATGACAAAACTGCAGTTGTAACATTTTGATGTGATCATCGTTCAATAAACATATGAAAGGTTTTATCTGGATCAGACTTAATACTGCTTCCTTTTGAATGTAATTGGATTTGTGGCACTGGCTGTAATTTGTCACTGTTGTGACACAAAATAACAAGACTCACATAAGATGTTCCAGCATCAGAACAAGAACAGGAAGAGAGAGCTTTATTTTTTTGACTTCAACATTTATAGCATTCTAAAAGTGACAGTGGATTGGAGGATGGCATTGCCACTTCTCCAACCACACTGGTCAGACTAACAGTTCATCAAAATTCTCCTCCTACAGGGAAGAATGCAAAACAACCATTATTTACATGAAAGTGGATGAGAAACTCCATTACAAGAATGTAAACATCAGAAGGCTTAGAGAAACTCAAAAGAACAGGGTGACAGTAATTGAACTAGGTAGGGCATGAATTTTGGTGTGAAGTGTAACAGACAATATCCCCACCAAGAAGAAACACCGGACTTATTTTCTGAAGACCACAGAAATGTGTAGAACCATCCATTCCTATGAAAGAAATTTATTATGTGAAGAAAAATTGTTTAAGTGACTGAGGAATGATTCCTATGGTGTTAATTCTAGTAACACAAGATTCTCATCTTCACACCTTGCATCTATGTGAAGCCCTCTAAGATTTTATCTTTGTCCTATGGCTTTCTACATATGACAATTTTTATTTCTTTTCAATCTGAGAAGGGAAAAAAATGACTTAAATAATTCTTTTCTGTGTTCAGTGATGTCAAAAATGTGTTGCTGAAACTTCCAGTTCAAGACTTCTGGAAACATGAAATAAATTGCAAAGGACCAAGAGGAGCAATTTAAGAAGGTGCATTATCCAACTGTATGTACATGCACACTCCACTGGTCCCTGGACATCTGGTTGAATCTGGCATTGCTACAGTAACTTTCAGGTAGTGGTGAGCATGCACTTGCTACTAATTCCTGTAGGAAAATACTGGACCCTGTGCACGGCACTGACATATTGCTCCCAGTGGTATCTAAGATATTTCACTGTTGTCATTATAGCCTCTAGCAAACACAGGATATTTGAAAAGAGTATGGTGTCTGCAATGTATTAAAGATATTATATCCCTATTTATAGTCCAATTCCATGAATAGAAAATTCCAACAGAGAAAGTTTACTATAGAAATTTTGGAATATGGAGCTTTTAAAGGCAGGTATGTTTATTTTATGGGCCAGGTATTTAGAAAAAAACAATTAAAGCCACCTTGCTCATTAACCTTTCAGTTCCTTGTAAGAGCCCTTTAAGCACAAGAAGGTGATTGCATTTTGCTTTGTAATGCTTCAGTGAACTGGCCCTCTTCTCTGGGTATATGTGCACTGCACTACAGCACAAGCTCTAAACACTTGCATTTGTTTTTGTTTCACTGCGATTTAACTGATATGCTGATCTAAATTCTTTGAACTCATGGATTGCAAATTCCTATTATCATGAACTTTGTTCAGTCCTTTTTACATCTACTTTGCAAAGCTGTGTCATATGCCATAACTGTATTATCATGGTTAGTACTATTTGAGAAGACCCAACAAATTATAAGCAATATCAAATCAAGGCAATGATTTATAGAAATATAGCTTGACTTTTGCAGTATAAATTGGAAGAAATGACAGCATATTATTTCTCCATCACTGAGTATGATCACCATAAGTTGACCAATTCTTACTCCTTTTAGAAGGTATAGGAGGTGAGGAAAAATGCCAAGCTACATACCATGTAGTAGGCCTAAGAAATGGATTAGCTGAAACAGAAATCTTATATTAAAACAGTGTGTGTATTAGCAAGAGAGACATCTTGAAAAGTATTTGGGTTCTCAGAAACTAATGAGAATGGCTTGCTATGCTCACAAATGTTAATTTGCTCTTATGTTAATTTCTAAATTTCCTTCCAACAGCTATTGAAAATAATTGATAAAATGAAAGGTAAAAGGATTTTTTCCCCTGTCTTATAATTATAGAAAAATATGTGTGAGATGAAGTTTTTTTCCTTCAGCCTTCATAAAGGCATATCCAAATTAACCTAAAATACAGAGCTTCTTAAAATGCAAAGGTTTTTTATCATCTTGGCAGCTGTGACAGGTATTTGTAACACACCTGATGTATCCTTGTCTCTACAAAACTTCAGACACAGTGGCATTTTGCGCTTTATGTTGAAGTTTGTGACTTCAGTGTTTAGAGAACATTTCACATGTACATGAGGTAAAATGTTCAGCTACTGATCAAGGTCTGGAAGGGACTTGTCCCCAACAATATTAGAAGAGACCTTAAGTTTTTATTTCTCTTTGTATTTAGCTTCATATTTTGTAGTGTGAATTGTCACTGCAAAGGTTGGAGATGTTGATTCTTTCAGTCTTCCCTTCTGAGCCTGTCACATGCATACAGCATTACTGAAATGGTTTGGTCCAGCTACAGCAACTGGTTGACAGAAGAGAGATTATGATATGTAATGGTAAAAAATAGGAATTTTCTATTATATGAATTGCCAGTTTGTTTATATTGTTTTTACAATATAAAACAATTTTACAAAACCTCAGTCTATAGGCCTGCCTGTACTTCTGGATGTACCAATTTTTTTAAAGCAGCATTTTTACTGCCAAAACATGGGTTTGGATTGTGAAATTCTTGATTTAAATGTAACACACACTCAATTAAGAGTTATTATCCAAAAATTGTATCCTTTAACTGGGTTCTAAAGAAAGTAAATAATGTTGGTGTCAGTCTGCTGAGTAAAGCACAGAGAAATCAAATTGTGTAGAGTGATACAGGGAGTTTGTAGCAGTTGTACTATTGATGCAGGTATTTATACTTCTGGGTCTGATTGCAAATCTGTCCTTGTTTAAATAGGAGACTAAGATATTTGGAATGTTTTACAGTGGTTCAAAAGTAATTCTTAAGAAAAAGCAAGTAGACCTTTTATATTACCAACAAAATTGTTCATCACATGCACTCTTGTGGACTTCATCTTGGTGACTTTCTTATTCCTTTGGCACTCCTGTGGTAAAAGGTAATTAACTTCTAATGAAAAAAATGGAAAATGGTAGCTTTTCCACCACAATGAAATGCTGAAATCTGAATGAATGATGAAGCCTTTAGAATTAGTGGCAACATTACTGTAGTGAACTCAGAGAGCGACCTGCCCTGAAGGAACAGGGAAAAGCAATAATGTTCATGTCCCATCTGTCAGGAAGGTGTAGGAGACATTTGTTACATAATGACTGTCCCATTCACTGAAATATTATGGGGATTAGAAAATACCTTGCATAATTTATATACACCATCTCTGTTGTGGAACCATACATTATACTTCCCACAGACAGATTAAGCTGACATTCTGAGCCATACGCATGGTTTATGTGGGTAACATAATACTTTCAAATTATATCTGCTATGAGCCAATAAAATTAGTATGGGGTAGTTAGGCAATAGCCTAATAACAGCTAAACTAACAAAGGTTTATAAAATACTTCTCTCCTAATTTTTCATGGGGCATTCATTGTTGTTTTTTTTTTTTTTCTTTTTCCTTAGCTTTACTGATGAAAGGCAGCATTAAAAACCAGTCCTGTTACTACCAACATGCCGGTGTTCTCAGACATATATAGAATTTGAATCTATCTCTTCTGCTCAAATATGACTTTCTATGGTTCAATAACTGAATTTTCAGCTAATATAGAATTCCCACAGAGCTATGATAAGTTAGACTCACTTAGAATTGAGCTGCTTGAAATAGAAAATGTGTCAATTTTAGATACCCTTTCTGAGACAGCATTTTACTGTTACATCAATTTTTATTTCTGTACAGATATTTTTCAAAATACCTTTACTGATTGACTTCCAAAACACTTACTGAACAGTTTCATTCCATTAGGGCTTTGTTTCTTTGGGTTTTAGGGGCAAGAGGGTGCTTCCTCTTTTGAGAATATCCCACTGGTACAAAACCATTGGCGCTATTTGACTTTGAAGAGCTATAAATCTGTTCAAGACAATGACAGGACAAGAGGATTGATTATTTCTGTTCTATTGAGATTGTTGGTTTCTGAGCTGAGAGAGACAGAGCCACGACACAGTAGTGAGGAGGCCAGCAGTTCACAGCTTCTTCATCCATCTGGGAATTTGTACTAGGTGCTGTGTTGACTCAGTGGTGGCTTTGGTGTATTGTCTGTGCAGCCTGCTGTGTCTGCAGGGGGAGCAGCCCTGCTCCTCTTCTCCACAGAGGAGAGTGCTTTCTGTTGGCTCTGCTTCCAGCCCAGTAAAGCTGAGCTTCCACAGACCTCCCAGCTTTGTGGCTGCTGAAGGAGGTAGCCTTGCCTGCCTGCCCACTCTTTGGGGGAGGCCAAGTGTTTGTGTGGCTGTGTTTTTGCTTGGGTGGGATGCCCTGCTTTCCCAGGTATCCCAGCACATCTTATCTCAAGAGCGTGTGCTAGGGCAAAGGATGTGGGAACATGTGGCTGGGGTAGGGGATATCTGCAGCATTTTCTCGTGGCAGCATTAGTGGTTCATGCTTTGTTCAAGTACAGCATTCAGTGTGTATTTTCTTTACTCCTAACCAACAGTTTAGAAAAGGAATATATATTATGATTAAATGAAAAACATTGGAAAGGAATGGAGTTTCTTCTTTCCCATTACTCCTTTGTGAAGATGCAGAAGATAGGCTGTCTTAGAGAATTATTGATGTAGTCATTTCAGATGGGTAACATCTGAACAGTAAATTTTTCTAAAAAGTACATTATTGCATTTAGGTCAGTTATTTCCCTTATTTAAAATTCTATTTCATAATTTGAAAACAAAGTTGTTTATTTTCCATTAAGAAAAAGTACTTTATAGCGTACAAGATGAATGGAGAAGGATAAAAATCTAATGAATAAAAGAGGAGGCTAAGTTTAATTATATTTCACACCTTTGGAGGAGTGGAACTGTCTGGGACACAAAGCATTGATCTAATATCTGTTCAAGACTTTTAGGATTGACGTGTGTTAAAATTTGTTTTATATTTTAAAATTTGCTTTCTAAACTAACATTAGTGTGTTATAACAACTGAAAGAGGTGTAGCCTCATGAAAGGGAGCTCTTCCTACTTTTACTACTGTTTTAAACTTGTAGCAGAGTTTAGTACCACTAGATGCATTTGCTGATAAACTGTTTTAATTAAGCTTTCTCTCACATCTCAACAAACACACCCCGCACAGAGTTCTTAGGTAAAAAGAATCTGAAACATTTGCTTGCTGTAAGATCAGTAGGTGGTAGTGTCAGCAACAGCATATTTTGTTTATATTTTCCTGTGATAACTATCAGTTTAGAGAAAAAAAAAAAAACCAAACAACTTAAATTCTACAGAAATAAAGTGGGAACAAGGCTCATGTTGTATGTAACCATACCAACACAGGTTTTGCCATCCTATTGTGCTATTTTGGGCTTGGGTAGAGTTAGCTTCTTCAC
Source organism: Urocynchramus pylzowi (assembly GCA_013397555.1). NCBI lineage: Eukaryota > Metazoa > Chordata > Aves > Passeriformes > Fringillidae > Urocynchramus > Urocynchramus pylzowi. The sequence continues at coordinate 443,315 of VZRH01002680.1, read as the reverse complement.
AGTGGCTGGTATGAGGATGTGTTTTGGATTAGTGCTGAATACAGGGTTGACAACGTGGAGGTGTTTTTGTAATTGCTGAGTGAGGCTTGCCTGGAGCCAAGGCCTTCTCTGCTTTTCATATGGCCATGCTGGTAAGGGAGTGCCTGGGAGANGAAATAATGAATGAATTCCTTGTTTTACTTTGTGTGTGTGCATGGCTTTTGCTTTCCCTAAGAAACTGTCTTTACCTGAACCCATGTGTTTTCTAGTTTTTACCCTTCTGATTCTCCTGCTGATCTCATTGGTGGGGCAGTGAGTAAGAGGCTGTGTGCTGCTTGGCTGGGGTTAAACCATAACACCCACTGTAAGTTTTCTTAGAGCAAAGTATTGTTGGTGATAGAGATCTAAAGAGAATAAAGCTATAGAAATACAATGCTATTTCACTAATGTACTTGAAAATCCTAATGGAAACTTAGTGGTCTTTTCACTGATTCCTTGAGTGTTCCTTCATGGAAATGGCCTCAGGTTTTTCATTCTGTTTGACTGCTGCCTGTTTGTGTGCTGCCCTGAATGCTTTGTAACTCAGCAAGCAGGCTTGTCAGTTCCTCTTGTGCTGTAGATCTTTATTAATAGGGAATACATAATATTATCTGTTCTGAAATTGCCATTTGTAAAATAACTGATGCTTCAAAGAAAAGAAATATTAAGTATGAACCCTGTTTCTTCTGCTGTTAGTGGTATAGACCGGTACGGAAAGGAATTTATAGTTTGGAATCTGCCTCCCAACCCTCTGCCCAATAACAGCAAGCAACTGCTTTCATTACGTTTTGTTACTGTGTGTCAGGAAACAATAATATGTAGACCTAAATAAGAAGTGGAATCCTGACACTGTTGAGTCACAGTTATCTGTCAATTTACTGCCCTGACCTGCAGAATGGAGTAAAACTGCACGGTTTAAAGCAATGTCTCAGGATTTTGAGGTAGCAGAGCTGCAGCAGATCCTTGAGCCAGAACTTCTGGCCCATTAGTCAGAGCCCCATGGCACACAAGTATGGTGGATATACAAGCAGGAAAATGAGACTTGTACCATAGTTATTTCAGGCCACTAAGTCAACGTACCTACAGTTAAGAAATCAAGATTTACTAGGCAAATCATTATATTGTTTTTACCAGCTACCAAAGAAATCTTTATGACATTTAATTATTTTTCTAGTATTGATTGTTTCAAAGAAAAATGAAAATTGAGTTCTGTTAAATATTGTTTATTTTATGTCTTTGGGGTCTTAACCAAGAACAGTAATTTTGCTGGGTTTTTTCCCCCTTTTTTGCAAGATCTATGATGAATTCTAATATTCAAGTTCTGTAATTAAAATGTTTCCTTTTGTGCTTGTTTTAACATGACACACAGTGTTGATTAACTTTTCCTGAGTATATTTTGGAAGATTGATAGTTAAGTTTTGCTAAGTTTAGCTTTTATAAGAATCTTACCTGAAATTATTTCTGTGATAAGGTCTTGCTCCTAAGGTATCATACTTCTTGAATCATGATAATGAATCAAAAACTAAAGACTTTGTTCTAGGTTGCCACTCTCTGTAATGTAACTAAAAGGTGAAGCAGAAAAAAAATTCAGTTTCCAAACAGAATCTGTAACAGATGAAGAAGGGAAAAGCTGTATAATAGTGAGGTGCTTTGCAGAAGAGATGTAGTAGCAGTGAAGAGCACTGCTGTTCCTGTTTTAAAACCTACTGCTTTGCTGGAGTGCCCATGTGAATACAGGAGCTCTTTACAAATCTCTCTCTGTGTGGATATGTGAAAATGTTATTTATCTTGAAAATGTATATCTGAAAAATTTGCATGTTTCTTTTTAAAGTAGCAATGCAAACATTCTTACAGTTCTTTGTGCTCATGAAGACCCATTCCCTAATTTAGAGAGCTTAGTTACTTTAAAAAGAAACTCCTTTCCCTGGCTATGGAAAACAAAGAGGTATTCAGCACTGGTTAAGAGGCAGGAGGGCCAAGGCCTTTGGAATGCTGTATGTAACATGAGAATCCCTCAAGCAGAATGGAGGGACCATGCAGTCAGTGCTGCATATTCCTGCCTGCCTACAGGGATATAGTTATGCAATATTAAATGCTCTTTTTATTAAATGCGTAATATTTTTCTTATTAAATCTATAATCTTTCAAAGAGTATTTTTGCACTTATTAAGATAGTGAAGTAGATACAATTTTATTATTAAATTTTTATTAAGCATTAAATACTTGAAAAATATTTTTCAAATCCAAAACTGAAGAGTATATAACTATTAGTTGTTCAAATATAATGAAACTGCATTTTGAAAACAAGTTAACAAAAAGTAAGGAGCAAAAATAACATTTACAAGCTGAAACTCATTACACTTTTTGTAGTTGCTGTCCCAGGTAACACCCATGCTGGAATGCTGCATTGTTTGGGTGCTGGGAAGGTGGGTGCTGGTTTGCATTGGAAGTGGGGGAGAGCATCAGCTTAGTTAGGGTGCTGAGCAGAGATTTAGTGCCCTCAGTGCTGTGAACTGGGTGGTGTTTTGAGGAAGCTGTTTTGCTTTGCTAAAAGAGTGTGTCTTTGCTGAGTTTTTGATGAAGCCACCCTGCCTGTTGGTGATCTTCAGAAATGGTCTCTGCACTTTTTCATAATTTTATGGTATTCTTTGAGCCAATTCCTGAGCAAAATGAGAACCAGAGTGGCTAATTCCTCTTACTCACACCAGAGGAATCCTATGCATTTTTATGCCATCTGCGTTTGCTTTCCATGTTCTCCAAAGGTACATTTTGTTGGGTTTTTTCCCCCTGTAATTCAGCATAGGTTTGTTAAATGCTGGGTCATTATGGATTCTCTTCTGGTGGATTATGCTCATTGAGCATGGGTGGGACTTGTGGGTAGTATTCTTGGTTATTTGTTTCAAGTCTACAATAAAAAGTTTCTCTCCTCAATTCTGATTGAAACTTTTGGCTTCTTCCTGGTATTGGCAGATTGAGAGGGTTTGGTTTTTTTAATTTCTGAATTATTTCCTTTGTATCTGGGTGCCATGATGTAATGAACCTTTAGGGTACTCCTGAGAAGTAAAAAATAACCCAGTGTTTTCTCTGTTTGCTTTATGCGCAGCCTTGATGAGAAGGCTCTGGCAGTTTGCAGATGTTTTAAAACAGATTTGAGATCAGAATTCTGGAGGGCTTCAGAAAGCCTGTCCTGCTGCCTGTCCCTGTCCTGCTGGGATACAAAACAGTGTGAGATGACTGGAGGACATCCAGGCTAATATGAAGTAGTGTCCATGGAAATGTTATAAACAAGGACCTCATAAGCATTGAACATTCTATGCTTTCAATATTGATAATAAAATGCACACTGTCACAAAGAACTGTGCTGTGCAGATGTAGCTTACTTTGGTGCAGATTAATTAGGCTTAACAGGAACTTGTCTGCTCTACAAATGCAGTATATTCAATCATATATTAAAGATGCAGTAAGAGGTTTTCTCCTGTTAGAAAAAACAACCCCTGATGCAGCAAACACAGCTGTATTGGTTAATGATCTGGCCTGTTGTAGGCTTTAGGTAGTATCCTTTTTTTTTACCAAATAGTGAAAAAGAATGTTTTCAATTTTGTCTGAACTGGTCTTAGTGAGTGGTGGACTAATACTGTAAGACTCAGTACTCACTGAATCAAGGAAGACAACTGAAGTTCATTGCACAGTGGCTGTTCATACTGCAGTGGGGGAGAAATCATTGCTCTTTCTACATGCCTTTTGTTTGCACAGTTAATACTGCTCATAAGAACAAATCTCATGTAAAAGACAATAATGAAATATATTACATTAAGATCTTCAGCTGACCCCACTGACTGGGACAGATTGAAAGAATTTTTTTTGCAATCCTACCAGTATGAGCACTTCTGCCAAGAAAAAAGGCCAGCGGTCTAAGACAACATGTAAATTTTCAGTTTATTTATTTCAGTATAATTAGATGTTACAACCTCTTTTCACATACTTTTATTCTCCCTTAAATTTATTCTTATTTTTTTCTAATTCATGTCGCTTATTTAAAAAATGTTTTAGATAATGTCAAGATACTTGTATTTTGTAATCAAAATATTAACCTAGGGTAGTTACACTGATATGATCTTAAGAATTTAGCCGTACTTCTATAAGAGTACCACTCTAAGAACCTCCTCTAAGGACAAGCATTTAGACACATTACTTCGGGAAGTAATATTTCCCTTTCAGTTGTTTTGTTCTAATAAAATTTAACAGTATCAAAATACGTGGTTAAATGTAGACTGGCAATTTAAAACTGTTTCGATTGCCACATAGAGTAACCTGCCTTTTAGTAGGATGTTTGAATTGTGTTATGCTAACCTGATAGAGCTAACATAATCAAAAAAGATAATTTTTTATATGTCAAGACATACTAATAGGTTGCTGTGACGTAATACTTGAAGATGCTTTAGTATATTTCTTATTTAATGCCAGTTTGCAGAGGTACGTTTCATCTTTATAGGACACTTTCAAATATAGCCCAGCCTACTGGGTTTTACCAATGTGTAGACATTGCCCCAAAGTTTGTCTCCTATCATCCCTTCCAAAGCATCTTTTTTAGTGAGAGAAACTCTGGGCTAGGACCAGTCAGATCTGGTGTAGAGCCAACATGGGAGTCCTGCAGCTGACAGGCACTGAGATTTTTAGTGAATATCAGAAAAGTGACAACTCTGTCCTGTGAAGAGCAATTTTAGTAAATGGAAGAGAGCTCAATATCTATTGAAAATAAAGTAAAATTGAAAGATAAGCCCTAGATATTCTGAGGGAAGAATAATGCTGGACAAGCCACCTCTGCTACTTTTGCCATAATAACATGAATGAAGACAAAAAGAGAAAGGTGGGCCACAAGCATCTGTATATTTATCCTACCAGAGATTTTACTCAATAGAAAGTCCACAGCAGTTTTCATCCAAAAAATAAGCTGCATTTATCTAAGATGATTTACCAGACCAGCCAGACACTATTAGCCCATGTGGAAAGTTATTTTATATATTGATGGCTGATAACTGCAGGCACCCATAACAAGAAAATGTGGTACACTTGTCTCTGTATCTTGGTTACCACTCTGCAAATAAATTCATAGTCCCAAACTGCTCAACAACAGAAAATATATTTTTAGCACTGCAATATGTTACTGTCTATATTTGTTTTGTTTTTTTTACTTATCAGTTCTGTTTATAAGTTATGATTAGCCTTACAATTGATGAACACATGTGGGAAAAGTTTTTGAGAGTAACTGATGAATTTTGGGTGCCTCAGGTTTTGAAAGGTGCTGATTTTATGTCAGCGATATCCAGAGGTTTTATTTTGAGGTTCTGGCATTTACGAGCAGCATAGTAGATCTTTCTCTCTTTCACAAAATAATGCCAAATTGAAAATCTGTGTAGTATTTATTCTGTAGTAGTTTGGCATTTGGAAGTGAAAAATGAAAGGACTTGCTGAGCTAAATCACTGGGGATATGTGTAGGAGGACAGTTACCAGAGCATGTCGTATTGTTGTGAGGTCCCTGTCAAACCCGATCATCTTGCATTTTTACCTGCTGTGGATTTCTCCATTTCCAGGAATTCATTGTTTGTCTTTCTAGCTCAGGCTTTTGTGCCATTTTTTAAAGAGTGGAAGAAAAACCTTTTAGTAATTTATGTCAGAAATTAAATATCACACAAGTAGGCTATTAGAAATAAGTATTAAGATGTACTGTGGTTAGTATTCCATGTAATTCAGTGCCCTTTTTTAGTAATTTCTTGTATGAAATTATTTGCTGAAGTACCAGAGATTTATTATGTATCTGTCTGGCATAAATGTGTCCCATTCACAATTCAATTTCAAGCAATACTTTTATATTAGAAACAGCAAGGCAGTACATGGCAGGAAGTTCTTTGCATTGACTATTGTAACGTTTGTTTTACTACTCTGCTGAAGTCTGCTGGCCAAACTCAGGCCTAATATGAGTCAATGAAGTTTTAAAAAACCCCAACATTTTATTCTATTTTTTTTTTTTGTGGTTTGTTTGAATAAAATCATGAACAAAAATTAATTTAAAAAAAATTGCCTTAAATGTTTTTAAGCTTCTAGACATCCCTTTACAGCAATTTTTAGTTATGAGTCTTTTCAAAAGAGATGAATAATATCTTTTATCTTACAGGTGTCAAACATTACAATCATTCCTTTTGCCACTGGGCTAGTATGCAGTCACTGAGGGATATTTGCCTGCCATCTCTCTGCTTAGGCTGCAGCTTTACAAATAACTGTTCATAACTTCTCATCTCTCGGCTGCATTATAAATACTTTAAGGTTCCCAGCTGCACTGTGTTTTTACAAACATCTTAAAATTATGAGCTTACTGGCATGCAGCTGGGTGAATGCAGTTACGAATGGTTTATACTCAAGGAAAATTTCTGAATAGCATTGGAATTCTTTACTTGCTGAAGTAATCTAGTGTTAGGAAAGTAGGGCCTGCAGATATTTTTTTTTCCCCACCATTGCCACCATATTTTTCCTTTCATAGCTGGTGGTCTGACATCTGTGAAACTATCTTGTGTCATCATCTAGTCTGAGTTGTAAAGAGCAACCATCTAAAATGCGTATATCTGCAGTGGGTTTGTAGCAAGAGGTGATGAAGGAACAAGAAAATGATAGCTGTGGGCTTATTTATAGCACAGAGTACTTTCCAGTTTTTGTTCATTGAAATTTTTAGGATGGCTGCCTCTTAGGGAGTATGCCACAATAAATAATTTCTCTCCTTACTGGATGGCCTAGTGAAGTTTTCAGTGGTAACACTCTAAATGGGGAGTACAGAATCTTGCTTCTAGAAAGTCTGTGTACACTAAGATCATGGCTTCTTGCACAGCTAGAAAAGTGAAACAGGATGGATATCTTGAAAGCAGCTGTAAGTTATCCTTGCATAGCTGAAATCAATAGTAATTGCATGTATTACTCCCTTGGAGTTGCCTGCTGGCACATTTCTACATCACAGAATATTTAGAATCTTAATAGTTCACAGATTTCTTCATTTTTGCAGATTTAAGATCTCTGATAATTTAGTGCTTAGTTTGAAAATCAAATTACAATTTTTTAAATACATCTATGTCATAAAATACGGTGTGTTATTTTTGAAATTCATTGTCTACCTGACTTGCTTTTTGTTAATTTTAATGATCAGGTCCTTGGGGCAGAAGGGTTGTTCTAAGGTTTCACAGTATGGAGTGCAATGATAGAGATTAAGTATGTGGAACTGTGATAAACTGCATCCTCTCTGGCATGAAGTCAAGAGCATTCAGTTTCTGGTTTAGCAGTTCATGAACTGGCTTTTGTTTTGACTGATGATGTATTCTTTCTTTTCAGACATCTGGGAGACTCAAGATATCTGCTTGCAAACTGCTTCCCTGTCTCCCTCAAATGGTGTTCCTTCACCTAATGTTCATCTCTGGGTTCAACACTACTTCACAGCTCTTGCTGTTGATAATACATCATCTGCAGAATTACAGAAATGAATTGTAGGCAATATAGATATGAAAAACTGTCTTCTATCAGCCAGTCAGAGTCAGTCACCTGATACAGGCAGAGTTTCATTTAGTTTTTACTGTACTGGGCTCATTTTCCCACAGAAACTTACACATCACATTGCTTTTGCTAATGGACATCCAGTCTTTTTGCAAATAGTCATTTTTCTCTTCTGGCTTTATCACCAGGCCTGTCTCTCTTATTCATATGGCACCTATTGACTAAAGACAGTGCAAATAGGCAGGTCTCATAACCCGTAATTTGTGCTTATTTTCACTTTTTATTTAATTTCCTTCAGTTAAGGAAAACCAGGTTTTTTTCTTCATTGCTAATTAAAGGACTGAGGTAGATGTATCTTTATAGGACACTTTCAAACATAGCCCAGCCACAAAGTTTTACCTTGTGTAGACATTGCTCCAGCATCCTATCTTCCCTTCCAAAACCTCTTACAGGTAAGACAAACTGTGCTAGCACTGAGATCAAGTGTAGAGCCAAAAATATTCATTCACATTTGGCTTTTGTTTTTAGTTTTCAGGTTAAAAAAATCTTTATGTTTATTCATTAAAGAAATATTTCAAGTGTATCTATCCATAATTTATAATTAAATGTAGGGATTGATTGATGCATTCATTAATTTATAGGTCCACTAATAGATATAATGATTTTTTATTAATAGTTTAGTGATAAATAGTATAATTTATTATGTTGATAAGATTACTTTATTAGACTGAAGTAAACAGGAAAGAGTAATGGTTCATGCTTGCAGCATAATAATGGTTGCCTTAGGCCTGCCATCAGTCTTATACAGATGACAAGCATTATAAAGTAAATAATCAAAATTTTTACTACTCTTGGCACAGGAACTTGGAAAATACATTCAGTATTCTGACTTCTTCCTCACTTTCCATGCTATTTTCTCTATAAACATTCTGCCAAATGTAGAGAAAATTCCACTCACCACTTGTTTGATTCTCCTCCTGTGCTAGGATCTGTTCCACACCTGTACATTTTTCATTCATGCTGTGCCCTTATTGGTTTAAGGCAATTTATTAACTGTGATTGTTCAGAGACATTTTATACAGACAGCTCTTTCTTGGTGTGGGACTTTGGTCTTCCATAGCTGTGGACACATGGCAAAAAATGACTTTGTGTGGCAAGCCTTTTTGGTGACCAGCAGAGCTGCTGAGCAAAGGCTTACATCAGCATGGGTGGTAGCCACTAACCCTTTTCTGAAAGTGTCTGAATTATGTTCTGAAAGTCAAGTTTTATATGCAGATGAAGTTTGAGTTTTCTGCTGTTGCAGGAACTAGTTGTGTGTTGTAACACGCTATTTAATGTCTGTTAGTTTGTTATTTTCGTAACCTATAAAAAATTGGTGATATGTTCTGTGTTCTCTAGAGAGCTGTGAATCCAAATTAATTTATTACAACATGCTTTGGGATCCTTAAATGATACAAAACTACTACTAATAATGAAAAAATCTTTTTTGCTGAAATATTGGGGGAAATAGTGGGCTTGGGTGTATCTTGGGTCAGATTCAGTGTACATTCATGGCAATCTGTAATCTATGAAAATCTACAAAACCCTATTTACTGACCTTTGTGTTTTGAGTTTTTTGAACTTATTAGTTAAGATCTGTTAAGCATAAAAAAATCTTATTTTCAGTATTACTATCCTGATTTATCTTGTGTGTTGGTTAAACTAAAGGTGTTAAAATAAAGGTACTTTATTCTTTCACAGTAGTGAAAGGTACGGGAGACTAAAAAATTCAATAATATAACTTCTTCAGAGGAAAGAATAATTCAATAATATAACTTCTTCAGAGGAAAGAATAAGCAATATTATATTAAGAATGGAACTGTAGATCATAGCTTCAGACTGATCTGGGAAAAGGTTGAGGATATATGAAGTAGTTCACATACTTTTTCACTAAAGAAAAATTGAAGTTAAAATTTTGGTTCAAGATTCTTGAGGTTTTCAGTGCCATATGTAATTGAATTGATAAATAAATATGATATTGAAACTTGGATTGAATCTGTATTTTATCACTCTGAGATTCATAACCAGCTTCATTGGTAAATAGACCATTTTGAGGGAATATAAAATATCTAATGCAGTTACCAGATAGACAGCTGAATCCTTTGTCCTAGACCTTATACTTTGAGTGAACAGACTAAATGATCTTTTAATGCAGATTTATATTCTGGGAGGCAGAGAACACAACTCATGTCATTTCAGGTCTTTGCCACTGAGAACTATCTTAGACAGCATGTACTCATGCAACCTGTTTTTGAAAGAAAAAGAATTAATGCAGAAACCCAGGATGTAGAAAAGGTTCATTTTCCCTAAGCAATACAAAGTTATTTATTTTGAATTCCTCTTCCAGAAGACACTCTAATATTGTTAAATTCTTCAGTGGGAATTTTTGGAACCTCTGCAATAATAGGGTAGTGAAGCACCTTCTTGAATATCTTTATTTTCCAGCCTTTCCCACTGAGGATTATCCATGAAATGAGGTACCAACAGGTTTTTTATATTTGGGGAAAAAAACCCAACAAGGTGTAAAAGAATTCAACAATCCTTTACATTGTGAAGAGAAAAGAGGAAAAATAAAATTTATTGCAAAAGCTCTGTTTGTAGCCTCAGGAGTTCAGTATATCAGAGTGGAGGTATTTAAACAACAGGAAAAATAAATCTGTTATAATATTACCCAAGAAAAAATAATTGCAATACCTTTAATATTTGAAATTCTTCTCTGTATAACTGAGATGTAGAAAATTAGATAAAATAGTAGGGTAATCTCTTTGTTGTTGTAATTTTAATATCATTAGAAGCAGGACTATGTTCTCCCGTATTGGAAGGCAGGATGATGGGATCACAAGGAAATGGGAGTCCCTAGGAGCCAAAATTCTGCTATGTAGTTCCTGCATTAAAGCATTAAATTGTTTGCAAACTTTTTGGCATGCTTCCTCTTACTTGCCAAGTCATATGATCAGCTCTTGGTGTGGATGCAAGCCTGGCCCATCTTTCATCCTATTTCATCCCGCTCTTTCTCCAAAAGCTGTTGTTCAGGAGGTCACTGGCAACAGCTACATTGCCTTTATGTTCTTTCCAGCTCTACTAGATACAAGAATTTTTAGCTGGTTGGTTGGGGGGATTCTTATGTTTTTGTGGGGTTTGTTTTTTTGGGTTTTTTTAAGGCTTTCATTTACATGATTTTTTCTTAAATTTTCCTAATGTGATGGGGAGTATTCTGCAGCTGCATCTTAGAGGATTTTAAAGATTGGTGGTGCTGAAGAGCAATAATCTATTTAGAATTGTGACAAGGCAGTGATAAGTTTCTTAACTCTGTTGTAGTGGTAATGGAGATTGGGAAGTGTGCTTAAAAGGGAGAGATGCAGAAGAGCAGAGCTCTCAGAACTACTTGGCACTTTGGAACCCATAAGCACAAGGAAGGACCCAGGAGAGCATTTGATTGGGATAACGTTTTGCAAGTTGCCTGTGATAAACCTTGCGTTGTATTTAAACAGAGACTAGTTTCAACTAGTCAACTGCTGTCTCCAAAGAGGAGGTTATATAAAGCTAGCTAGCTCTCTGTTCCAAATGAATACTCTTTGGAGCAGGACATTTGCAGGGATGGCATTTGGTCTGCTGTGAGGCATTGCTGGCACCTAGTTTTCTGCACTGTAGGATACCACAAGCAATGTAATTGTACTGTCTGATGAACTTTCAGACCTAGTGCCAAAACTTGTTCTGACATTCCACTGTTAAAGAATAGTCTGTGTCCTATGAAGCTTAGGTTATCAAAAATCAGGTTAAGGGGCTACATCTTGTCCTTGATTTCTTGGTTTTATTGTGTTTGCTGAGCATCCTGACTTAGTGAAAGATGTCCCTGCCCATAACAGATTGCCTGGACTAGATGATTGGTAAAGGTCCCTTCTCACCCAAATAATGTTGAGATTTGGCTAAGATACAGCAAAATCTTGATCACAGAGTAGTCATGAACACATAAATTCAAAGATACTGTAAGTAATATTGAGAGATTTGAATACATCATAAACATGCACCGTATCATATATATTTTTGGAAAAACTAAAAGCTTTTTGTTATTAAGATACTTTTAAATACAGAAGGTGGTGTCTTTTAAGAGCTTTTCTGAAAACTATCTTATGAAATCCAGTATGTGTATGTAATTTAATGAATCAAGAGTCAAATTAGTAGTAATAAAATATAGCAGTCATTTGAATCTGAAAATGTTCTGCTACAGTTTCCGCTACAGCAGGTGATCAATAACACAGTGGAGTGGAAAAACTTGAATTGATTCCACCATCCTTCTTGTGCATATGCTTACATTTCTGGGGCTACAACAGGCTCTACTGCTTCAATGTCTAATAGTATTTTAAACCCCTTTCATTCCCATTGAAAAGCAAAACGTGTTGCCCTTTCTGATCTGGGGTGGCAGAATCAAGAAAGCTTCCTGTGTACAGCTGAAACAAACAACCTTATGAAAAAAGATGGTTGATAACTTTTACAGAGGTGTTTCCTTCCTTTGAAGGTGGGGGAGGGAATGGGGGGAGTTTGGGTTTCCTATTAACATGGTAAGGGTTAAATGAAACACTCTGAATGAAAGTAGCCTCAGTGCCCTTGTGTCCTTATAAAAAGGAATATAAGACCTGTGGAGGTCATAGCAGGGATATTATAGCAGGGACATTGTGGGCTGCTGAAAAGAAAATGACAGCTGAGACATGCTGGAATCCTTAATGCAAGAGGGAAATGCACAATGTTTTTGTAAGTGTTCTTTCTCACTAAAACCTTTAAAACACAAGCACAGTTTGTTGGCATATTTTGTCAATAACTGGAGCTCAAAGGAGCAAAGATATTGCTAGCATATTAATTTTGTTTTGGGTGATGCTAGACCTTGTACTGGAAAAACCATCCAATTTTAACACATTAATTTTGAGGATTCCCTCTTCCATGCTTGTAGAATGATTAATAGTACATGAACTGCATAAAATGCCCAGCATAAAAAAAAGTCCTGTTCCAATTATATTTGTTACAATGCTCAATAGTTGCAGCTTTAGTATTTACAGGTTATAATCTAAACTCCTAATCATAAGTTTGGCTTAAACACCTAAGTATTTTTAAATGATACATTTTCTTTTTTTTTTCAACTCCCCTTTCAGTGCTAGAACCTTAAGGCTTCTACTCCCTAGATATATTTCCCTACACTCAGAGGTTGACGTCCTTTAAAAAAACCAAATTTTCTCACTTGATATAACTATATGACTTGGTATTTCTTAAAAAAATAAATTAACAATAAATCATGAAATAATTCAAGATTTTTATTAAAATCACAGGACTTGACAATACTGATTTTCAGTTAAATCAGTAGACATTAAATTAATCCTTCTTCATTTGACATTACAAAAAAACTCTAATATGCTGTTAAAAATTTAATTAATGTAAAATCAGGTTGGAAGGGGACCTCATGGATCATCTGGTCCAATCTTTTTGGCAAAAACACTGTCTAGACAAGATGGCACATCACCCTTAAGTGTCTGATGTTGGGGAACTCATCACTTCCCTGAGGAAACTACTCCAATGTCTGACTGTTCTCATTCTGAAAATTCCCCCCTTGTGTCTAATCAGAATCTCCCAGGAGTAACTTGTGCCCATTTCCCCTCTTACAGAGAGAGGCTGCATCTTCTTGAAATACTGGAAGATGGTGATAGGTCTCTAAGCTTTTCTGAAGTCTGAACAAAACCAGTTCTCTCAGCCTTCTCTCAAATGGCAGAATCACAGTCCTTTGATGCTTTGTGTTCCTCCTCTGTACCCTTTCCAGCCTTTCTGCATCTTTTTTGTAATTCTAACTTCTGGTCTACAAAATGACTTCATTTTATCACGGTATTTTTAGCTTTTTACTCCCTAAATACAGTTGATTCTCTTTTATATTTTACTGCATACATTTTTAGGAGTCAGATTTTTTCCTGTATCAGCAGAACCAGTATGAATATTGTTCTCAAATTCCACTTGGTATGTGCCACTTCATTACTTTCAGTTACCTTTCCTTTTTTGTTGAATGAATGCATTGCCTTTGCAAATGCTGCTCCCTGAAAGAGAGAAAAGATTTTTTCAGTTTGAAAATCAGACAATTGCTATTCATAGAAACAAGTTTTCAGCCAATAAATACTATAGAAGCCTGGATGGAAAGGTCACTGCTGCAATAGCCAGTCAGGGTCTGTTTTATTAATGGAAGTAAGTATTATGTGTCTTTGTTGCATAATGTGTTTTGCTGGAAGGTGAAGCTGTACAGCAGTGAGCTTTCTCTAGAGGCCTATTCTCTTGGCTTTATGTCGAAGACAGGCTTCAGCAGTTAATGGCTTTAAGCTTGTCAAAGAAAGGTTATTAAAAAATGTTCCTGCCTTTCAGTCTCCATGCTCAATAGGCACAAAAATTCAATATTGTAGGGATTTTTTTCTATTTAGTCATGTCATTTGGCATTATGCCTACAGCTGAAAATGAGATACCATCTGGTTTAAGCTCACTAATGATTCTGCATTGTTACCTGAACTGGCTCACTAGTTTGTTGTTAGAAATTAAGAAATGAACTTGCCATCTGCTAATTGCACTTTGGTTACTAGGTTTTGTTAAGATTTTAAATCTCAGTGATTTCTTGAGGTGGTGATTTGAAATCACAGTCCTTCTGTACTCACAGACTTCTGTACTAGTGCTCTGGTTAATGTTGTTTCTGCTGCCTTGACACATTTCTTTTACCACAAGATATACTTATAATGTAGTGGGACCTCAGCTGCCTTAGGGCCTTTAGAAATTCCCTGACTTCTGGTGTAAGGTGACTGTCAGGAAGTTAAAGGGCAGGTGCTGAGGACAGAGTTGCTGCTTTGCTGAGCCCAGGCATCAGGTGAAATAAAAGGTGAGGGATTATTTGTGGCTGCCTACAATGATAGTCATTGGCTCAGGAGCTGCTGTGAGCACAATTGAATCTGTCAGGGCATTTATGCTTTGGCTACAGGTGACGGGAGGCTTCCACAGACCTGCCTGCTTAAAGGAATCATCCAGAATAAAGATGTCTCCATGGTGCTCTGTACTCGTGCAGCATATCTGGAAGCTATTCCTAAACTTACAGCTGTGGCACTTGTTGACTGGCAGAATTTTGCATTCATTGTAGAAATCTCTTGGATATGGATCACTGGGCAGTGGAGCTCTGTTCAGCTTCACAGTGGATGCATGCCAGCAGGGAGAAGTGGCTCTCTGTGACACTGAGCAGCCTCTGCTCTTGGAGATGGTGTGGGCTTGTTCCCAGATCCCACCCATCATAAAACTTCTCCTCAGGATTGAGGGATATTATAGAATTTCTTGACAAACTTTACCATTTCCTGATCCTTCAGAATAGAGGTAGTCCAGTGTAACTGGGTAGTAATGTAAGCTCGTGAACCTTTCTTTCTCTGATGATACCCACTGAAATCAAGACACACAGCACATTTTGCTGGAGTGTGGAAAAAGGTGTTTTTCCCAACCCTCTAGCCCGAATCTAAGGTGTTTTCAAAAATAGGCATTAGAAAGCATTAAGGGACTGTTTTGTGTGACTGACAGGTCTAGGAGCAGCATCTTTATTGAAAATAATGAGCAAGGGCTTTTGTTTGGTATTATCAGAGCTGGGATGTGTGCCTGTACTCACAAGATTGAGTCAAGTCCTTCAAAGACTGTCTAGGACTTTCAGAAAAGTAATTTGTATGATCAGACCAGCAACACCTTGAAAAGCAATTGTTTCTCTAGAAGTACCCCTGATAATGGAAACAGAGATGCTTCTCTCATTATGAAAACTGATTTTTTGAGGTTCCTACCCCAGCTGCTTCAGATTGTATGGGGCCAAAACCCAAATGGTTTGGCTATCTTATGTTTTAGCTACTGAGCAGTGCAGAAAATAATCTGAAGACAGTCCTGTGTGACTTTTTGCCAAAATCTATTAGCTTAGGAAAGAAACCTTAGAATTTTACAAGCAGCACCCTTCTCAGAAGGTAGTCTTTAAAGCCTTGAAACTGATGTTTCAGTCTGAAACTTGTCTGTAGTACACACTTAAGTGACTTCTAGAATATTTTATTGTCTTGATGCTGTGATAAAGGTGGTAATCGCTTCATGCTGTGATAAAATATGAATAGACCACTTTAGTGCAAAACAGGAACTGTTTCAAATTCCTTGAGTTTAAAACTTTTAAGTTATGCCTTTCAAATATTTTAGTTGCATTGTTTTTCAATCTGGTTTGCAGTAATGAAGTACATATGTATAAACTGCTAGGTATAATGGTGTCATTTACCAGGAAAATTTATGTTTGCTGGGGGAGTCTTTACTGCTGTTGGCAAACATTTGCATGTAAAACCATTTAGAATGGTAAGAAAGCCTGCTCTGCATTTAGCTGTGACAATTTTTAGTAGCTACACATCAAAAAACCAAGATGGGCTTTGATTGAGGTATATTGTGTCTTGAATTTGAAAGGTTTATTACTACTCCTTCTCACAGTTAGTAGTTGTACTTTGCCTGTGATGAAGGCCTTGCGTTTAGATACATAATTTTTAGAAGAGGCATTTTGTATAGGTTTCAAAAAGAAATTTGGTGACATCTTGAACTCTGTTCACATTATTTTTTTCTGAACAAGTCCAAGCCACACCTATCACACAAGATGTCAGGTATGAATAACTTACAATATCATATTTATAATGCACATTGCTTTGGTTTCTTTAGTTTGCTTGATGACACATTATTCATAGCTTAGGAGAGAAATGCTTTTACTTAGCCATATATAAGGAACAAAACCTGTGAATATATATTATTCTAACTATCAAAATCAACTAATCTTATTATAGCTAAATTCTGCTCTCTTTTTCTGTGATTATTATACAAAATTCAGTGACATAATAACTATTCACTAACACAAGAATCCTTAAGAGAATATTGCAGGATATGGGGTTTGGATTTTGAATATGAAATTGCTGGGAACTTGTTTTAAGAAGGTGATCATCATCATGTCAAGGAAAATAAATGTCACTTCAATGACTGCCTGACTTAGATTTCAGCATGTTTTTGTTCAATATAAGAAAAGTCGCAACAGATATCCTTAATGATGAATTAATTGTCATTTATAAGATGCAGCTATTAGTTTTGCAAAAGGCACATTTGTTAAAATGGAGAATTTAATGAAAAAATCACAAGGGGAAAGAAGAAGTTAGCAAACAAGCTATACTTCAGTTGGTGAAAAGGCCTAATAAGTTTTGAATGAAGTAGTTGAAAATATTTTCAGACTGGTAATGGTAAGTGTGCTGTATAGTTGAAAAGGATCCAAAAGGATCAGTAAGGTTCTGTGAAAATGGACTGTGGAAAACCAAAGTAGTTGGTTTAGAAGTTTAACAAACTATAAACATAGAAATAAACAAATGGATCTATTGCATAAAATGCCAATGATAATCACAACATGCATTAATTAATGTAATTTCTAACAAACATGAATCAGAGAGAGCTGAGGTACAAAGACTAGCACAGAAGTTGAGAAATTGTGATGAAGGAGAAGAATGAGGGCAAAGAGGAGAGTAGAACAAAAGGAGAGAGAAGATAAATGTATTCAGATTGTTCCCCATAGGTTTTACGTCTCTAAGTCTTAGATATCCATCAGGACAAAATGTTCTGGTGGCGGACTTCATGCTTACACAACAAGGTTTATACAGATTGCTGCCCTGCCTGCATAGCCCTGGATCTTCCTTGCAGTTTCCTTGCTGAAGCTGAGAAGGGCTGCTTGGTGGGTGTATTAAAGGCACTAGAGGAGGAAAACACCAGCCCACCTGGGTGCAGGTGCCAGAATCTGTCGTTCAACAGGGAAAGGAACAAAATGAAGTCATTGTTTTCTTGGCTGAGATTGTGAAATCCCACCAGAGCTATGAGGAAGATTTTGCATGGACATATGGGACTTTGCTATGAATACCTCTCACTGTGGTTCCCAAAGCCTTTCATAAACATGAAAGCGTTCCCAATGTAAAAGTCCAGATCTAAATGCAGAATTCCTAAGAAGGTAAGGCTGTGTGGATCTGAAGTTCTGGGCTGGCTGATTATAAATGTTCTTGAATCAAGAAGTTTGGACCAGTAGGCTTATTTTGGATGTGGATGAGCCTTTCTTTCTCACTCTAGTCCCAGTTCACACTCCCTTATATTGAAAATATTTGGAATTTCTTTTCAACTCAATAGAAGTCTGAATGATACGCACTACTTTTTGTATCAGATTGATAATTCTACTCTCTTATGCAGGGAGTGTTAGTTCATAATAAGTCCCTATATTGCTCTTTATAACTAACACTTGTCTTACATTTTCCATTTAAAAAATTATCTAAAGTGTGTTGAATTGTAAAAAATGTTAACTGTTCCTGCTGGGCATATTCCCCAGGATGAACATTTTAGAAGAGTTCCTGCAAAAAAAATGAGTGGAATGAGAGAAGGGAGAGAAAGAAGCAGCAATAATTCTGTGGCCACCAAACTTCTGAGGGCTTGGTTTTGCACTTTAATATTCCTTTTTAGTTTTGTACTTCTTGTTACTATGTCTTTTCGCCTAGATATTTCTAGATTCTACAACTATAACCAGAGTGGTAGGGGTTTTTTTGTAATTAGATTAATTGTATTGGATCCCAAACTATCTTTATGTGATTTTCATCTAATATATTTCTGCTGCCTTCAGCTAAAGTTGCTTCAGATTTCATGTGAAATTGTTATATATTCTTTTAGTGTTTTGTTCCCTGTTCTGGGAGATGACAATATAAATACAGGCAGAAGACCTCAAGAAGGCTCAGTTTATCTGATTGTTTTCTTGCCTGGTGCTGCCAGAAGGGAATGGCTGTTTCCTTCTGTTGCTGTGTGGGTCAGCCTCCCCAGCCTGAGGGTCTCCTTATCCTGCAGCTACCCAAAAACACTGGCACTCTCCTCTCCAGAGGGTGAGCAGCCACTCCTGCCTTATCTGTCCAGCACAATTACATTATGCTGTACAAAGTTTGTAGCTTTCTATTACAGAAGCAAATGAGCCAGCTCATCAATTTGTGACTTAGTACACCAAGAGCAAAATGTTTTGGGAATGAAAAAGCAACCACTTAAAAGTGGTTAGAAGTGCAGCGTTTTAAAATGGAAAATAATGCAACCTGAAAAATTTCCAAGTGTAAAATGAAGCAATGGTTATTAAACCAGAAATCATGCTAGTCACACCTCCACTGAAATAATGCCTAAAAATGGAAGAAAAGCTTTTCCCAACATTATCATGTAATAGTCATGTTCCAACTCATGTGGTAAAATACCAAGTGATAGAGTGAGTATTCATAGAATATACATTTATTTAATGTGAAGTTTTGGTCAGGGTGGAGATCATGTCCTTAAAAGCTTGTTTTAGTTCTTACAAAAAAAAAAAAGGAACAACTGTTTTTTCCTAATTCTGTTTCAGCATTGCCAATGTGCAATCATCTGGCACTTTTTCTTTAGGGATTTTTCTTTAGGGATGTGGTTGCTCATTAAATGTTGTCATCTCTGTTTTTCCTGAGTTGTATTTTTACATGTAATCAATATGTATACATCTGAATCTGTCACTAGGCCTGACCTTCATACTCAAAGCCTATTTTAATGAAAACATTCCTCTGCTTTAGCAAAGGAAAAAAAAAATGTTTATTTATTTATTTGTCATCAGTATAGTAAATATAGTGACTTCTATTTCCTTTCAAAAAAAACACATAAGAGAGTGAAAATTGGAAACAGTTGTCTTCAGATTTTCCTTCTCCTACCTTGAAGCCTTACAGAAGTCAAGCAAAGAGAACCTTTTTGTTAGCTTTCACTTGTGTCTACTGTTGTGTCTGGATGGTGAGACGTTTTCCACACAGGAGAAACTCAAGGCATTAATTGAGTTTTTTTGGGTAGGGCAGATATCCAAGGGCTGTTCATGCAGTTTACAATTTCTCTCCAGGGCTGTTCAATCATCCAGCAATGAAAAATGTCGCTTGCATATCAGAAGCAAGAGAGCACTCAATCATCCTGTTGAAATTATGTTAAATAATTACAGTAATAGACCTTGTGCTGACTGCTTTAAGTTCTTCATTCTACTGAATCTCAGAAGAGGGACAAATGTACTTAAATGTGTTTTGAAACAATTATTACCATGAACACAAATACTCTGTTGAATAAGAAAAGTAACATTCCTCATTTTTTCATGTACAAGTGCAAAGCCTCTTCCTTCTTTAAACTTTCCTGAGCCATTCTATGAACAAATTGCTTTTCAATACCCTGGGGTGAAGTCACACACTTCTTCTGAGCAGGACATATTCCTGTGTCCTTGTAGCTGGCAGGTTCTCACATTGCTCTCAGAGCCTGCAATGCTGCTTGGAAATGCATTTTCTAAAAGCAGCAAATTTTAGGTATAATTGGTATATTCATTCTCTGTTAATAAGGCACTTGTTGCTTGTCTCATACCATCTCTAGTAGAGCACCAGCCCTTGACTTCCTCCCACCAGTCTGGATAGCTACCAACCTGTAGGCAACGTCCAGATGGCATGAAATATTTTTTTGGAATTGGTATGTGAAGTGAGTTCAACAAACAGTTTGTTCTGCTCCCCACTTAAAAACTATATGGAAGATGGGGAACAATAGGGTAGTTTAGGACAAAGAGAAAGCCCTAAATGACCACTGCTTCTTTTTGCTTTCTTTCTGCAGCAAAAGACACCATAGGTTTCATGGTCAGAAATTACATGAATAGCAGAAGAACCTTATATTTAGAAGGTTTTAAGTTACTGATAATTTTTTTCTTTTTTTAATATTCAAGAGTCCTCTCAAAATGGTCTTGAAACTTATTTTGTCACTTCATACATTCTGAGAACTTGGGGCAGACAAACAATTGCGAACAACTGCAATTCCATAAAATTTTCAAAAATAACACAAGAGTGCAACTTTTATCTGACTGGCAAAACCAACTTCACTGATGAAGATTATTCCATTTTCAAACTTGTATTTTGATGGAAGTATCAGGCCATGATGCTGTGAAGGAGCACCATGATAGCAAACTTGCGTCTTTAATTATCTGGGCAAAGAAGTTAAATTCCTTTGGTTGACATGCAGTTAAGCAAATTATACTTTCCTCTGTCTTGTTTTTGAAGAATTCCTTCGGTTTCAGTGGATGCATTCATGATCTTTAGGAGTACCTGAAAGGATACTTTCAGGAGCCCTGAAAGGAGTACCTCTGCTGGGTAGGTGCAAGTTGTTTTAAAACTGAAAGGATATAAAACTCTGCGAAGATAATACCTCTGTTTCAGTCCAAAGTTTTGACTGCACCTTGTATAGACCCCCACAGTGTAATCTGGCTACTGATAACACTGCAGGTGCTGTGCCATGGGCTTTCATTACAGGATACAGACCTCAAGAACCAGGCAGGAGCAAATGATATTATTCTTATTATCCATATAAATACCCAGTTCAAAGCTGGTCTACATACATCAACAGAAGTTCTGATCATGTTTTTATACTACAAAGTAGACATAATCTTTAGAAGCAATTATCTAGGGGAGCCAATCTTTATATTTACTCCTGGAAAATCAATAGTTATGACTTCTGTGCATGCAAGAAGTTTTAAAATTTATTCTGTCCTTCAAGCAGGGAACCTTTGTTTAACTCTTGTCCTATATTCTGCCTGATTTATTGTAATCTCTAGGTTTTTAAGTTTTTGTGAGTTCTCAGAATTTTCACGGACTTCATGAGGTTTAGTCTTCCTGACTTATAGCCTTAAAGAGATCTGGAAGGTCAATTATTTTTTTTCTCATTGTAAGTAAGTAAGTAAGTAACAGAGAGAAACCAGTATACTTTGAACAGAACCTAGAGTTCAGAGGTTAGCAAGTGAAAAGAACATCAAGTCTATGTACTCAAGAAAATAGACAAGTCAGGTAATGTCTCAGGTTGGGCAACGCAGCTTATTTTGTCCTAATGCAACCACTCTCCTGAGGAAATATATTAATACTTATTCATCTAACATCCTCAAACACCAGCATCTATCTTGTACCATGTAGGAGTTTCTAAACATGAGTTCATCTCAGAACCTTTTAGGAAAACACCCTGGACTGGAGTGATTACTGTAAATATACTTTCCACATAAAGAAGCACCTTTCCATATGTTCTCAGGATAAGATGTGTGCTTTCAATGAGAAGGATTCTTGAATAAGCACTGGAGAGGAATTCAGGAAAACTCAGATCTAATCCAACTTTGCCATTAGGCAGTGAAATGAATTTGGTCAAGCCACTTCATCTTCCTGCACCTCAGTTTCTGTGTGTATGAACTAGGGGTCTAGTGCAATCCAGGTGAGGCACTATTAGCTAAAGAAATTCTGTTCCTTCCTTGTAGAGGCAGAACATCCCCTCTCCAACTTCTCAGAAAATATGAAAGTTCTTCCTAATGGCTCCACATTCAGCAATTAAAGATAAGTGACTTTTTAGTAAAAACCATTTTATTCTGTCAACAATGGCAGTCTTTCACATACAGTATTTTAGTGCAATTTTGTCCTTACTTTTGAATTTTAAAGCTTCAGGATATCATAATGGCTCATGGTTTTGTTGCTTTTTGAGCAGAGATAGAATAACTATGTTTTTGCCCTCTCTTTTTCATTCATGAGTTTTTCTGTGGTTCAATTTATGAATGTTTGGGCAACTGTTGGTCAGCATGCACTCACGCTTTCTTCCCCCTTCCTATCTTACAGTCCTTTAGCTGGTACAATATTTTTACATCCATTTATATGTGTATGGTTGAATGCAAGTGTACATACAGTTGTGCACGTCTGTTTATGCCTGTTACATCAGCTGTGTACTAGTAGCCATCAGTCATAAAACCTTGAGAGTGAAACCCATGAACTCCAAGGGGAGGGAGTTCTGGAGTATAAATCAGTGTGATTTAGATGTAAGTGGTTCCTTGCCTGTGTTTGGATGAAGCCTTACATCTGAAGTCCGTTGACCACAGGAGATCACTAATCAAGGCTTATTTGTCTTTTATTGACACTTAGGAATGCTTCACTTCCCCCGCATATGAGAACACCAGGCAAATACAGCATAAGATACTTTACTTACCTGTACATTCAGAAAAAATGAAATCATTATTTCTTTTCCAGGATTTTAAATAACAAATAAATAGCAAAGCTATTGTACATCTCAATGTTCTGCCACTAGAGAGCACCAAAATCTTTGGTTGTAATGGACTGATTGCATTAACTTCCCTCGCCTTATAATAGTGTTCTTTTATGTTGTACAAGTCTCTTCTAAAATGTCTGCATTGTCCCATTTTTAATATACATGTCTAATGAGAAAATATATGCTTCTAGATATATCATATCAGGAAGTATAATTTAGACTTTAGGCTTGCAACAGTTAAACCCCGTTTCTTTCACAGTTCTTCCCACAAAAGCCAAATGAATTTGCTAATTCTGCCAACAGACATTTTGAGCACTTGACTTTGTGGCACTCGGTTTTATTGAGCAAGTGTAAAGTGGAAAACACAAATTATGATTAGAGACAGAATTCTGACTGTTTTTTCTAGATAGAATTGCAATTAATGTGATTGTATCAGCGTTTGAGTTGAGAGACGAAAATCTGATCCTGACTTGCTGCCAAATGTGAGAGGTGCTCATTAAAAAGACATGAAAGATTTCAGATACAGACTTCCTTGCTTACTTGCTTCTCTGCGTTGCAGTGGTAATACTGCAACCTAGATTTGAATGCAAATGCTGATTCAGCTGTGCTTGAAAACAAGAGAACATGCAACAGAATGAAATTTTGTTTCTGCTTTTAGGAATAGAAAAGCTTACATGACAAAGCCAGGATGTTATTCTCAGTGTTGGAAGAAATATCTTTAGTTGTGGGGAGTGTACTTACAATTCAAAAGGAGTTGTAGCTTTTCTGTACTATTCAGAAAGATTCTCCAGACCCTCATGCCATGAGGATCTGTGCTCTGTTCCTGGGCTTGCAAGGTTTGCCTTGATGGCCACAGCTTTGCAATCTCCATTCTGTCCCTTTGTGATGCACAAGAGCTAGAGCAAGCTGAGCCCCTGAGGGTGTCCTTTTTAGTAAGTAACCTAAGTCAATGGATCTCAGAGAATGCCTTTGTCTAGTAGTAGATGTACAAGAGAGTAGCTTGAGAATCCAGAAAAAAAGTGTGATAATAATAAGGAATGTGGTTGTTCTCCCAGTCTGAATTGTGAAACTTTAGTGATACTGAGTCTCTGAGGAAATATACATATGAAATATTCTGGACTAGAATGGCCACTAGAGTTGCAAAAAAGAGATGCATGGGTTCTGCTATCACATTATATTATGTATAATTTAAAACACTAGGTTTTGATTATTGTGGAAATAAAGACCCAGTCTTATTAGTCTGCCAAGAATACTGATTTCTGGAATTTAATTTCACCTTGGTAATTTTAACTGTACATTCACAAATAAGTAAGCAATAATATTTCAGTGCATTAATATCACAGGTCCAAGCAATAGAGAACGCTTATCCTGGACAACACATCGTTATGTGTTTTAAACATAAAGCTACCTTTCTATCTAATTGCAAGTATATCAGTAAGAGCACTGCTTATTCTTTTTCCTGTAAAGTCACAACTCTGTAAATGCTGATCAATCCTGTGTTTAAAAATGCTCATTTTAGCAATACAGGACCTAATTTATCTGTAAAAGGCCTACTGAGACTTTAGTAAAATCAAGTTACCTAAATGCAAGAAGGTTGAATATAATTGGTGGTGTTTGCATACACATCCAATAGATGATCCTAATGGATATTAGAATACCAAGCATTGCTATTGGCAAAATAAATATCTTTCTTAAAGCCCATAAAAAGAGGAACAAAAAATACAATAACAATCACCAGCTTGTTGTACAAATCATGAGGATCTGCATGACTTGGTGTTAATTTCAATAGGTTTGTTTCAACCAAGTCCTCAGTCCAGAAAATAAAGGACAAATATGCCAAAACATCTGAGCATAAAAAATATAGTCATATACATCTACTTTAGCTAATCCCTTAACTATAACTTTTTGTGCAAGTATCTCCTTAGGTCTCATTCAATAGGGTCTTGTGTTGTTAAATTTAAGCACTTGATGAAATACTGTGATGAACAGTCACAACCTGATGAATGTGGGCAAATTGCCTCATCCAGAACCATCCAGAGCTCAGAAAGAGCTCAAATTCTCACATGCCAATTATTTATTAGAAGGAAAAAACTGTTTAGACTATTCTTCTGGTGATATCTCGGAAGCAAATCAGAGAATCGTTTAAGTTGGAAAAGAACTTAAAGATTACCAAGTCCAACATTTAACTGAGAACTACCAAGTCCACTGCTAAGCCACGTCCTTAAGGCCAATCTTCTAAATAGCTCCAGGGATTCCACCCCTGCCCGGGGCAACTTGTTTCAATTTTTGACAACTATTTGGGTGAAAAACATCTTCCTAATCATCTAAGCCTCCTCTGGTGCAACTTGAGGCCATTTCTTCTTGTCCTGTTATTTGCTGCCTGGGAGAAGAGGCCAACTTCCACCTTGCTACAATCTCCTTTCAGGGATTTGAGGAGACAGAAGGTCCCCCCAGGAAGAGCACCCCATGTCCCTTAGCTGCTCCTCATCAGACTTGTGCTTCAGAACTTTTACCCGTTTGATTGCCTTTCTTAAAAAACTCAAAGTTTTCCAAGGTGAATAATTGAAATTTTTTTCAGAATTACATTTTAATAGTACTTTTAAAAATGAAAGTAGTATTTCTATGTGATCAGAATCGTTGTGTTTTTTTTTTTTTTTTTTTTTTTTTTTTTTTTTCCCCAAATCTTTTTCTTGAAGGAATTCTCTAGATACACTTTTTGGTTCTTTTATTTTTTATACCACTGATTTACTGCATGTGTTTACATTGGAACAGAGATTTAAAGGATCATTTTCATTTATGTTTTAAAACCCATTATCCTATTGCTTCTCCCCAAATCATATTTTTCCTGGCTGTGTTTAACTCACATTGCATCTGTGGCAATAAATATCAAATGAAAGAAGAGAAAAAAAAAGGTGAAGGCAACTCCATTGTAGTAATTAGATTACTCTGGAAATAAAGCAATGGATCACTAAAATCTAATTTGGAAGTGATGAAGTGCATGTGATTGCCAAGTAATTATATCTGCACAGTTGCTGTCCATGGGGAGAGCAGAATTATTGGACACTACACAATGTTAATGATGCCATAGTTTGACAGCCTCATGAACATGCAGAACACTGGTCTTTCGAGGACATTTTGTGACAATTTGTATTCATCAAAAAGTCTGCATTAATATGTGCACCAAATCAGTCTGCATTAACAGTGCTTGTTGTTGTTTATTTTTTGCAGAATAAAACTTGATTGTGACCTTATGACCAGAATTTAACTTTATATGTTGACTCACTTGCAGAAGATGAAGAGATGTTGGGGGAGACATAGAAAGAGAAACGATGCAGTTATGGAAGTATGGAACATTTAAATTTTGCTCGTAATATTATCGGAAGTTTTTTCTAGGCAATGGGAAATGTTGAGATTGCAACCATGGTTCCATGATTATTAAATGTGATTATATTGTAATGCTGATAATATTTTCATTCTATTTCATACCTGTATTTCAGATCCAATTTTTACTAATCTGAAAGAATGAATTTTTCTTCAGCAAGGATCACAATATCTCATGGTTGACTATAAGAAGAAATGCCAAAGTAAAGAGACAAGATTAAAGTATAGATGCACTAACCCTATACCAAGGATCTTGATTCCATAAAGTATGTAACAGTATCAGAAATTCAAATTTTACCTTACTTTAAAAAATCATAACTTGTTTTACACAGTTTTTTTGTTTACAAGACTGTTCATACATAATGCAGAAGATCAGCTGAGTATTCAGAGCTTCCAGCAAAGTCCTCCACCAGCTGGAAAGGAGCTCATGGTTAGGGTGAAGCAGAATACCTCTTTTATGTGAAGAACCAAACATCCTCTGTTCTGAGAACATTGCATTACTGATGCTGCTTGAGAAGGAATTCATTTTTAAGGCATTATTCTTACTTGGAGGCAATAGCCCTGAAACTGTCTCCAGTATCCAGCTGCAATGATGCCATAACACAAATAGTGAGAAAGCATTCTACCAGGATTTGCTCACATTCCACTAACTTGACTCACAAATCACAGAAAAGCTAAATTGGTAAGGGACCTCTGGAGGCCATATGGTCCACTCCCACTTCTCAAGTGGGGTCATCTGGAGCAAACTGTCCAGGATTTTGTCCAGATGGCATTTGAATATCTCCAGGGTGGGAGACCTCCCTGACCACTCCAGCCCTCTTGTTCCAGTGCTCAGTCTTTCCACTCATACCAGTAGATACATGGTGCTCATTTTAGGTGTCCATGGGGATCAGTTGCCAAGTTACCCAGTATCTACTTCAAATGAATGCAAAATTGTCTCTAGAAATTGTAAAAACAAATGAACAAATTAAAACACAACTACTACCACCACCACCACCAAAACTGATGTTAAAGTCCACATTTTCTCATTCTACTTTATCAATCTTAGATCAAAACCACTACCTGGTTAAGGTGAACCCTACTTCTGCAAATACTAATCCATGTTGTAAACTAGGTTTCCAAGTGGAAAAATTGAAGACATATATTCTTCTAATAGTTCTTTTTTCTAAGTTATTATAAACTAATGGTTGCTCTGCTTTTACTTTGGAAGAGTTAGAAATTATGCTGGTGTGGTGGTTATGAACTCTTTGGAGCAGCCTTTGTATGTTCCAATTGGATTTGAGGCTCCTCTGTGTGGTGGTTTGACGAGGAAGGAAGTTTATTGGGAAGGTGGTGGTCAAACCAATCAGTGGCCAGAGGTGAATATTGGCACCTAGGGTGGCCACTAGGAACCTGGACACGCCTTGAAAACACACAGGGGTTAAAAGCAGAGCATTCCCAGGGGAACTTCCTCTTTGGGTCCGGCGAGGGATCAGACCTGACCTCCCTCGCCCAGCTCCGGCTGGGTGGGGGAGGGGGTGAGCCATGCGGCCGGCCGGGGCCGAGGTAGGCCAGGCCGGAGCCCTGAGGGACCCTGGGGTGCTTTGGGCAGCTCCCCCCCGCAGAGAGAGGAACGGGGACAGTCCGTGCCAGCTCCAAGTGTGCTATCTGTGCTGGCACCTCGGCCTGAGGAGGAGAAGGGGGAGGGCAAGGAATGAAGCAGGTGCCCAGCCGCGGTCAGCCAGCTGTGGGAGTTAGATGTTCTGGCAGACAGCGGCTGAGATTTTTAACCCCTTCCTGGACAATGGAAGCCACAGAAGCACTAATCCTCCCTAATCTGAAGAAGAGAGAGAGCTAGATGGAAATGAGCAAGTGGAGAGAAAGTTCGAGTATGTAAGAAAATGTCAGCAGAGGATGGGAAGCGTCCTGGATGGAGGAGATGATTGGAGTGGCTTTTGGCTGGACTTTTCTCTTGCATAGCCACGGGACAGAGCCTATTTCTTTCTATAATTCAGAGACTGTTTCCGGGGGGAGGCGATGGCTGGGAGCCACGAGGAGTGCAGTGTCAGAGGAAGATGTGGAAGGAACAGAGATGGATGAGGAGATCTCTGTTCCTGAGAGCCCCAGGCCCCAGGGGAAAGAATATGGGGGGGACTGCTGTCCCAAATGTGAGACTGTCACTCTTCTGGAACTGGGCAAAGCATCCTTAAAAAAGGACACCCAAGAAGCAGTTTGGATCCATGGTCAGTGGTGAGAGCACTGAACATGGAAGGAAGATTTGCACCCTGGCAGATTTTCCCTGGATGGCTGCCAGGTGTGCCGATGGAAGCGCAGGAGGGTTCGACCGTGCTTCCGGGGGGAGGCCTGTGGTGCGAGAGGGAGACTCCTCTCTCCTGATGAACTGGGAGGTGGTAGAGTGAGAGATGGTACTGGGCAGAGAATTGAGTGTTCGAGGGGTGGTTGCTGGATTGGGAAGGTAAAGCCTTGACTCATGGTGTTGATGGGAGAAGGTGGGGGGGGGAGGAGGAGTGGTTTTGAAACTTCCATTGTAGACATTGTGTGTATGTGTATGGTTTTTTTTCCTTTTCTTTTTGTGTTTATAGTAGATGTAATAAAGCTTTATTCCTTTACCCCTGAGATGATGGAGCCTGCTTTGCTGGATTTTGGGTCACATCTCACAGTAACCATTCGGGAAAATGTGCTTTCATGGGGGCACTGGCATTGGGCCAGGGTCAACCCATGACACTCTGTTTAAGACTTGACTCACTGATGAGGTTAGAGACAACTGTGTGGAACTGCTTCATGCCTGTCCCCACTTCTTCATCAATGATTTAAAATACTCAGCAGGTAGATTATAAATATTATAAGGTGTTATCTAGGAAAAAAAAACTCTGATGAATTAAGAGAAACTTCCTGAACTTCATTCCTAATAGAAAATACTGACTCTAAAAGTAGCATCCTATGACTTGTTCCCATTTCATCGTTTTATCAGTGGGCAAAATTCACTTATAAAGTGTACCAAGTTTTTCTGGTGCTGTGGCATGAAACATTCCTCGTATTTTTATTTTCCAAATTAGTGAATTTTATAGAAGTTTTTACCTATTTTCTTACTCTAAGTGGTAGATTCGTAGACCCTGATGTTTATTTGCAGTCTAATCTCATGGAAATGCTTTATCAGCAAATTTACTTATCAGGTTTTTTCTCCAGGCAGGAGAATGACCTCCACCCTTTTGGATGACAGTGAAACGTGATTCCAAAAGCTTTTTCTGACAGGCTTGGCAAAAATAATCTGATTTAAAAGCCACAAAATAAACTAGAGATTAGTAGTAACAAAAGTAGGAATTCAGATTGAGATTTACTAATAAAATATAATTTGTAATTTTTTCCCCTGATCCTGCTTTGCTGAAGTCAGAGGGAGAAGATAGAATCAGGGCTTAAAATTTCAATTTTCTAAGCAATATTTAAAGTTGCAGCTAGCAAGATTTGCATGCAATTGCTTATGCCTGCACTTGCAGAACTGAATTTCAACCAAGATCTGCATTTAGAAAGCAAGATGTGGAGCAGTATTGAATCACTTATGTTACATTTGGGCTATACAGTAAGGTTTAAGTTCTGTGGGATACTATGGTACACAATTCAGTAAAAGAAGGTCATAGCTCTTACTGTGAAGTGTCATGCTGCTCTCTGTTATGGGATTTAAAAATAATCACAGTGACCTGAATGATCAGCAGGGGTAGAAGTTTTTCCTTTAGAATACAATGATATATTGAAACAAGTGATAATGAAAACAGTTGAAATACTTTTAGATTCTGAAGGAATTCTGAAAAAATCACTATTCCTCTTAGCTGTCTGGGTCAAATAAGCAGCATCTATATTCCATAATTTTCACATATCAAGAAATTCATCCAGAAATGTTGTGGGGGGGGAATAATTTTCTTTCACTATGTCTTCCCATGCTTTGCCTTCTGCTGAACACCTAATGTGTCATGCTTCCAGTCTGTGGCTGAGAGCAAAGTGCTCCAGGCAGTTGCTGGCCCCAGAAAAAATCTGGAATAATTAATACTCCTGCTACCAAATTTTTGGAAGTTGTATGCAGCTGTCGTAGGTTGGAACCACATCTTGCATCACCCTGTACACTACCAGTGAGGAAATGAGAACTTCTGAGTTGATTTGTTTCCAAATTGAGTGTATATACACATATATAGGAGTAGAATGAATCAATTCTCCAAAACTAGGTGGTGTGAATGCTATTTAAATGACATGTCTCATCTAATTTCTCCTGTGGCTAGGAAAAAAAAAAAACCACAGTCTTGTAAATTAAAACATTTTGACTTCGATGTGTGAGTGGCTGGGACCAGATCCCTGTCATGCCTATCTGCTGTCACTGAGAAAATAAGTTGGAAAGATAGCATGCTTTTCTGCTGGCATAACTACTTTGAGGATTAAGTCAGTGAATAAAAAATGTGCAAAAACCAGAAAAATGTAACCTGAGTATGTACCTAAGATTTGTTACCTAGTTGCTGGCATAAGTGAGAAAACAAAACCTTAGCCCTGAAAATGAGAGTTTTAGATGAAGTTCTGCAAGAAGACATTCCTATGAAATAGATTTTCTGCTTTTCACTTATGAGAGACATTAAGGAGGTTAAAAATATTTTTCAGTTCCTATTGTCTCATTTGCTTATAGAAGAAATATCTAACAAAGCAGCCTGCAAAGAAAGCCATTGTCCAAAATGAGGTACACCAGCATATTCCAACTGTCCTTTTCAGCTGAGGAAAGTAATTGGAAGTGTATTTTAATTTTAAAGACTTGTAAAAATAAATTATTTCATCCTATCCCTCTATATCCGAGTTTAATCCTAAGAGCAAGATTTTTAACTGGCTTCAGTATGCTTTTTATCAGGACTGGGATTGTTTAAGTCAAGTCTCTTACCATCTGAGGAACTTAGAGATGCTACCTTCTCTCTTCCACCTGCTTGTCCTCTCTTCTGTAATCCTTTCAGGGAAGGATGGTTCTTTCCCTGCGTCTTGTGAAGCCTGCACTATTTGCAGGTGTTACTTGAACTAGTAAAAAGTAATCACTATTTTCAGTTTCACATGAAAAAGTCATATTCTCATGAATAAGTAAACTAACAGAAAGACAGGATTTTTGAAGTGTTTGGTGTCAGCTTATTCTCTTTCCACTTAGTATATAGAAAGAAACAAAGGTCAGGACTATATATTTTGGGAAATCTCAGCCTTGGTATGATAGAACTGGTCCCACATATTATTTAGTCTGCCTTCCTCAACATAAACTCACAAGTAGAAAGTCCTACTTTGGGATAATGGCAGCCACATAGTAATTGCAGTGTTTAATTCAGTCTGCTTTGGAGCTGAGATCCTTCCCCAGCCCAGGTACTTACATATCTCCATGGATTAAATTGAGCCCAAAAGGTTTTTTATTTTAAAAGAGAGATTCTGGAGTCATTAAATATTTCTGAATAATTTGTTGGCAAAGTTCTTACCTCATCTCAAAACCATAAGAATGAGGACAACTTTAGCATTATCATTTCCCCTACTCTGAAGAAATGCTGTTCATAGTGCTGGGGAGGAATCAACACCTTTGTTTGCTGTAAGTGATATGGTGGTGACACAAGAAATGCTACTATTTTGAACATCTGCAAATATTAATCAAATATATCTTTGTAAGAAAAGCATAATTTACCAAATGATCAGTAAAAATACCATGAGTCCATTTTCCACAATTACCATATCAAAGCTGCAAAGGACCTCCAGTGCTTGCAAAGTTGTTTAAATCGATTTCTTCTTTGTTTCTGTCCTGCCACTTTATGTGATTCCTATAATATAAATGTATTTTTAACTGAAAACCTAGATTGAGTGTTCTAACACTGCAAATTTACTTGTGTTATATAGAATTACATTTACAGGCCTGGTATACTTATGAATTCTATTTTCTCAAGCCAGTTATAAGACAGTAATGGGTTAAATTAATCAGGCTGTATAAATGTGAGCTGAACATATGGTCAGGCCCTCTGAGAGTTTTAAAAAGCAAATGTCTGCTAAAACAAGTAAAGTCCAGCTTTTTGTGAGTATGTTGTCAGCATGAAAAAAGTCCTCCTATTTGCCACAATGAAAAAAAGAGGAACATCTGCAATTATTTCACTTCTCTAGCTGCACACAATGAAATGGGAGGAAAATTAATGTTTGAGTAGGGACAAAAAAAGGCAGACAGGTGGAAAATCCATTTGGGAAACTAGTGCAAAAAGTTGTGAGAAAGAAGAAATATTTAATGGCTGGACTTCTAGTAGGAAAGAGAACAACTCTAAAATGCAGGTCCTCAAACTGCTGCAGAAGTTTTAATTTTTAAGCAAATTATTTTTGGTTTTACTCCTCATTACAACACCCCAGACTAATGCAATGAATTTACAAAAAACCTCAATCTTTTAAAATTAAATTTTTGTCTTAAGATCCTTACCAGTTTTTGGACTGCAAGTTTTAGAACTGATGAAAGATATCAGAGTTTCTTGTGCTATTTGACAGATAATAAAATAAATGCTTGAACTGTGACATCTGTATGATCTCTGAGTAAAAAATATTTTTATCTCCTCGTTCTTTCATTTTAAAGAAGTACTTTCAAGCAAAAAAATTGTTATAGTGGAAACTTCTTTTATGCGAAAGAGTTTTTAACCACAAAGTTTCTATTTTATTTTTAAAAACAACCTCTATTGTTCTGCAAATCTATTTGACAAAGAGCAAATATTTTTTCTGATGTCCTTGAGACACTGTTCTCATCTGACTTATGAATTGAAAATTAGTATGAGTTGATAGTGATTGAAGACTCAAGAAGTCATAGGTCTCCTAAACAATAGACAAGGAAGTCTATTTTTCCCTATTGGATTTTCATCAACAAGCAAAAATTACTACATTTTATCTCTAGGTTGTCGATTTGAATGGAGCCTGGAACAAAGAAGTCAAGGACACCATAGCCTGTTGAGAATGCAGCATCCTCTCAGGGTCCCTTTCTACATGTTGCCTATTCTCTCCAAGCAATGACTAAGACAGCAGGACAGGAAAATGTGTTTACAGAAGAACTGTTTTTATGTTATACCTGATAAATAAAGGTTCATTGACCCCCATAATCAAATTAGTATCTTTGTAGGGTGAATCAGAGCTAAATAATGTAAATAAAAGCATTTTGCTGCCTATAGGTGATGCTTAACGATATTATTTCTTTTTCTTACCTCAAGAAGTTTACTGAAAGTATTGACTTTAACTCAGTGGCAATGCTTATATGTACCTGAGTATGTCTAGCATTTCTCTCTCTTTTCAAAACTATTGAAGAAATTAATTGATCTTTGAAATCTTTAATATCCAAGTTTAATTCTTTCACTGTGCCAGAAGTATTTCTTTTAGGAGACAGTGAAGCAAATATATACTTTCCAATTAAAAGTTTAAAATCCTTTTCCCTG
This sequence comes from Urocynchramus pylzowi, assembly GCA_013397555.1. NCBI lineage: Eukaryota > Metazoa > Chordata > Aves > Passeriformes > Fringillidae > Urocynchramus > Urocynchramus pylzowi. Next base: position 409,752 of record VZRH01002680.1, on the reverse strand, counting down.
CAAAGTTACTGTATATGTATGTCTATATAATATTTATTTTTATTTTTTTATGGAGTAAATAGTTTGAGGCATGCATCAAATTCCATCTATATCACTGAAACAAATTCTTGTATTATCTTATGATAAATTCAGAGCTTTTATGTAGCTTATGTAAGAATGTTCTTTACCTGGATCCAGCTTTGAGCTCCATTAAGGCAGTAGGGACCTCAGAGGCAGAAGTGGCATGTTACTTGTGGCACAGTAGAATGTCTGTTTTTATTGAAATTAGCAATGAGTTAGTGTTTGCAAATTACCATTGATCTTAGAATGGAAGTTGCTAGGGTGACATATCAGGGAGCATGGAATATCTTGAAAAATCACTTGTTGATAATTGTCAGAGAGGGGCAAACCTGCAAAGCAACCTCTTAAAAACCTAGAAACAATGGCAAACTAAGCTGTCATACAGAAGGTGCAGAGGGATCGTACAACTCACTGACTTGCAAATATTACAGTGGTAAATTTACACTCGTTTTTACTCATTTGCCATGACAACACTAATAGAAAATCTTTAAGGACAAACATAAAATTCTTCCTTTTGTAATAAATCTTCCTAAAATCAGGGCCTTGTTCAACATATCATACTACTAGCTGCCAATACTTAGACTTTCAAGCATAAAAAGTGTATTACTTACAACACAATAAACTAACTGTAAGAAAACATTAAAATTAATAGGATAGTAGTGAGAAACGAGTAAAAATTATTTTCACCCACACCATCCAAAAAGCATTCAGAGTGTTAAATGACATATTCAGGTTGTCTTTTGAAAAAAGCTTTTTGAAACAAACACAATGGCTTATAATTTCTGTCTGCAGGCCACTGCATACAGTTAATACATATGTTAAAATGTGCACAATGCATCTCACTTTCCACTAATGAGATTTCAAAATCCATCCTGATTTGCTCCTGTTTACATAGGGAAATTAAAAAATTGATTAGTTTCTTCCTTCCCTGGATTTCTGCACCTTGCCTGGCTGCTTGCCTTGACTAGGCAAACCTTTGGAGCAAGAAGCAGACTTTGTAGCAGCAGGGGCTGTGAGGAAAGAAGCTCTGGGATCAATTAAAATGCCAGGCTTTTCCATGCTGGTTTCCAGAGCATCTGTGCATGATTCCACATAAATTTAGGGAATTAAAGATCAGACAAAGGTAAACATTTCCATGCTTTGCTTAGCATTGCATTAAAACGAGGGTATGAAATATGACAAGACCATTCAGACTGAAGCTGTGTTTACAGACTCCATATTATTTATTTACATCCAATTCCTTTGTTATTGCAGGTATGTCATAACTATGGGCTGTTTGAGTTACTGTTTGGGTGCAGACTGTATTTGGAAGTTTAAATCAAACCACTCTAGCTATTGTGAAATAGCATGAGAAAAAAATACATTATCTTAGCAAAGAGATGGGTTTTTTCACACATCATATCCCCTTGGAGACACAAAAAAAAAAAAAATCTTTCTCAAAAAATCTCTCTAAGTAACAAAAAAGCAAAAGAAAATATTTTCCTAATCATCACAGACTCAGATAAATTCTGGTAATTTTGTACCTTGGCAGACAATTTCAATATTCGACATCCTGGCCAGCCCGCTCCAACCACAGCTGCCTTAGAAAAGCCTTTCTTTGTTTTGAAGTAGTCAGCAATACCTTTACAAATGAAAGGTGTCTTCCCCTCTTTGTCTCAACAATAATCTATTCCTGCAGGCATACAGACTTTTTTTCTCTGCTGCATGCACAGAGCAGAGAGCTCAGACCCCTCTGGCATGCAGTCCCAGAGATTAAGGTGGAGAAGGAGGCACCACCTTTTGTTGCTGGGTGTAGGTAGGGCATGGAAGCAGATGTCACAGGGAAGTGATGGGATACTGCCACTCAGCTTGGGGAAAGCACTGCCAATATGAATAAGCAATTGGGACTGAGAGAAGATGACACAGAAACAGATTTAGAATTAACAAATAATGAAATGCTGTGTAGAAATGATGGAGACAGCATTCCAGTTAAATCCAAAAGGGTTACATATGAAAAGTAAAAAAAAAAAAAGAAAAAAAGAAAAAAAAGCATTTCAAGGACACAGAAATGTTTGCCTTGAAATAATACCTAGTGAAGACTGTGTCTGTGGGTCTCTTATGTTCCCAGGTTCTGATATTTATCTCAGAATAAAGTAATGCTTTAAATATTTTCAATATAACTTTAAGGCATTTACTCTATCAGGCACTTTTCTAACCTTCTTCAAAATTTCAGCTGAAATCCATAATTCCATAACCAGAGAATATAAACCTCATTCTATAATCAGAGACTATAAACCATAAAGGTTCCTAACTGAATTTGACCTGCTGAAGTAAGTTTGATAAGAATGTAGCAGTTTATGTTGCTCAGAAACATGTATGACATGGTGGAAGTTTTATTATTCTATATAATGAACTATATTGTTCATTTTGTGTGATGGATTGGAAGGAGAGAGATGTATAAAGCCTGGGTACTGATTGCAGCAGCTGACAGTTTTCTGCTGTTAAGAACCCAGAAAAGAAATGTTGTTACGAGAGGAGGAAGAGCAACTTTTCCCAGATTGTGGTAGTTATTTTTGTACTGCTGCTGCCTTCTCAAGACTGCATAGATCACATCTAACATCAGCCAGCTTCTGCTGCTTGAGAAAGGTGGTGCCTTTTTTTTCCTTAAGTACAGATTTATGGCCTTTTGGAATCTGCAATATTTCTTTACAGCAATTCTTTTTTTGTAATATGATTATATCAACTAATTTTTTTTTCAAATAGTCCAACTGTATGGAATTGCCAGCCATTGATATGTTCAGCCCTATCATCTATATTTCCAGCTGCAAACCTGCTTTACAACATTAGAGAATTTGTGTTCTGAAGCTATAGGAAAGTAATACCTTTTGGTTTAGAGTCTTGAATGGATAATAGCAGAAGTTTGTCAAGATCCATTACCTCAGCATCATGATAAGCTTACAATGTCCTTTTACCTTATTTTTAGTTCTTACTTATTTAGTCTTAATTTAAAACCTGCCAAGAACATAGAAAAAAATTGCCTAATCTTTCAGAGAAATACATATGATTACTTTGCATGATATGACATAACATTATATTGATGATGGTTTCACAGGACGAGTGAAAATAGGCAAAATGTTAGCACTGTGTGATTGTAGTACAAATGCAGACTTCAAAAACGTTGAACTGCCTCATCTCTCTGCCTTGGTTTGGGTTAGGTTATATGTATTTAATCCAGGAATCACCACAGAGAAAAAAATCTTTGGAATGGTTAATGGATTGCTAGGTTCAACTACTTTTTTCTTTCAATATTGAACCTGTGGCCTTTGCAGATGATTGCCCCGGTAGCATTTGTTTTTTTCTCTTCCTTTTTGGAGAAGAAAAACAGTTATTCTGCCTTTAGAGAGTGTTCAGAATCTCCTCAGGTTGGCATATTTTCTGAGATGAAAGAAAATATAGTTTATTTATTCCATCCTTCCATTAATCCAAAGACTAGTTGAGAAAATAGATTTTGTTCCACCCTCTTCTTCCAGGATAAAGTCTTGATTCATATCAAAAAGGCAAAGCTGGAAAAGAGGGTACTGAATATTCTGCAGCTTCTTTAGAGCCAGTTCACCATCTGCTGCTCTATTAGGTTTTGGTAATAAAAACAATTTCCTAAGCCTAGTAGACTCTTACACATATCCCAATATATTTTTGAAACCAACACCATCATGTGCACTGAGTGAAGTATGCAGTTGCTGTAGAGCAGTTTTACATAATTCTTTAGTTGATTATGATTAAAACTGAACCTTTCCTCCAAATGCTGGGTGAAAATTGCCTCGAGCAGCATCATTATCCATGTTAACAGTAATTAACACATTGAATTAGTACCTTGGACACTGCAGAGTGAGCACCTCCCTTTTTCTGCAAACACAACTGTTGTCTTAATGCTTTACATAATGAGAACTTTTGTTTTCAAAAAAGTATAAAGGTATATTTCAAACATCTTCTACCCAGCAATTTGATATCTAAAGTAGACTTCTGCATCTTAAGAAGGCAAATTTTAATTCCAAATTGCTGAGTATGCATTTAATTATAGACTGAATTAATACCATTCATGATGCTTTTATTGCTTTTGTAATTGTTATAAATGAAAAATATTTTCTAATCACTTTTATAGGAACAGTCACAAGATTTGACATTCCTTTTGCACAAAACATGCTCATAATCAGGGAAATCTGTGGATGTTGGGCAAGTACAGTGATGATTCTGAGCTTGTGGTGTCTGCTTTTTCACCATATGTGGTTTGAAGAGGACATGGTCCCTGCTCTGGTCCTTCTGCTTCTCTGGCTAGCTCTCCCTTTGTGAGATGAGGGAATATTGGAGCTGACAGGGTTTCTGCAGGACTGAAGCCAACAGGAGCATCAAAGAGCACACATGAAATATATATTCTTGTTTTCCTGGTGGTGGACTGTCCAGCTTGGAAAAGGATATTTTAATATTAGCTTAGACTTCTTCTCAGGCATACAAATTATAAATGAAAATACCCTGAAACAAAAATCTGACCTTTTTTTTTAAGGGAGAGAGCATACTTGAACATGGAAAAGGGGAAAGGACATCGTGTTAGTCTAAAACATATATTTGACCACTACAATTGGAGCCTTCTGCTTTTGCACTGCTTCAGTGATGCCAAACACCTCTGCACCTCACCACAGGAGCATTTCCTTGGCTAGAGATGATCCTCAGGGGGCACTGAGCTTTCCTCAGCTGTACCAGAGAATCCAGGTTCTCCCAGTACAGCTTTCAAACTGTCTGTCATGCTAACTGCCTTAGCAATCTAGGAAAAAAAAAAAAAATCTTTCATTCCTGAATGTTCAGAGGAAAAAAACATATATTTCTTTCTCAAAGCACATTGCTCAGTTTAACACATGCAGTTCTCAATAAAAGCTGTGGTGCACCTGGCCAAAAACCTTAGCAGCTCTTTGAATATTTGCCTCTAATGTGAATAACCATAAAGTGTATTTAAGTGCAGACGAGTATGCTTCTACTGCACAAGCAATTGTAAAAATAAAATGTCTCCCACTGCTGCCAATGCATTACCCCAAAAGATTACTACAACACATGTGCTCACAAATGCAGCACAGTCTAAACTTGGCTTACTACAGCAAACCACAGTAACCCTTTCCAAGAAATGTTTCAATGGTGTTGGCCTTAAAGGTTATTCATACTCTTGGCAGATGTCCCAAATAGCAGAATGCCATGAGCACACCAGGTCTCTGCTTGTGAGCAACTGTGGTTCTGCTTTCTGTGCTGCTCTGTGCATCTCCCAGCACAGCATCTCTTCCTGCCACGTGTGCCTGCTCTGGGCAGCGCCTGCACAACCATTCCCCCCAGTTCCGTGTTTTCCAAGACATGTTGCTGCTTCTGTGCTTGTGTTCTCCACAATCCAAAGTTGTGAATGCTGGTGCAATGAGCAAAAATTGTACACTCCTTCACATTGTTTTAAAATGCACACAGAATCACAGAATGACTGGGTTGGAAGAGACCTTCAGGATCATCAAGTCCAACCCATTCCCTAACACCTCAACTAAACCATGGCACTCAGTGCCACATGTAGTCTCTTTTTAAACATTTCCAGGGATGGTGACTCCACCACCTCCACAGGGAGGCCATTCCAGAACTTTATCACCCTTTCTGTAAAAAATTTCTTCCTAATACCCAACCTATATTTCCCTTGGTGCAGCTTAAGACTGTCCTCTGGTTCTGTCAGGGCTGCCTGGGGAAAGATACCAACACCCACCTGACTACAACCACCTTTCAAGAGTTGTAGAGAGTTGTAAGGTCACATCTGAGTCTCCTTTTCTCCAGACTAAACACCCACAGCTCCCTCAGCTGTTCCTCACAACGAGCCTGAGAGCACCATACACATGACATTTCGAGTGAGCAACTTCTCTGTTGGAACATGTCTAATAGGAGAAGGAAAAACATGTTTTCCATTCTTTATCAAAGAACTACAAGAACTTTCAAAACTCTATTATTTATTTGTACTTCAGCAAAACACATTTTGGTTTGGTTTTTTTGTCTGTTATTAAAATGACAGAACTTGATGCAATTTGGGAGACAAATACAAACAGCAGAACACTGCTGCATTTCTTCACTTTTGATGTCAGATTGTTTCATGATGATCTGGGTCCTAAGCTTAAGTAATTAATAATATGTCATCACAGCAATTCAGCAGTGTTCCTATGTATTCCATGAAAAGTTCCTGAATGGATTTTAACTGTATATTTTGGTTTTATATTGTTCCTTTAATTTTTTCAACTGACTATCATTAGCAGGACAGCAGATCTTGCCCTTAGAAAGAGTATTTAAGGCAATCATTGCAGCACTTGGCCTGGTATTTTTGTTCTGAAGGTTAGTTTCAAGTACTTCTGCTTAAATTATTGTCATCTTAGACTGTTACTTTTTAAGTATCTTTTCTGATTTCGATTCCTGTGAACCATCTCCTGCTAGTAGTCATCATATAGAGATACTACCTACAAGAGTTGTTTGGTTTATTGTTTGTAGATTATTCTCATTGTGCACATTATTAATTAATAGAATAAATTTGATATACAGTACAGCATGTAAGAATCTGTTATTAGTGGTATAGAAGTGCTAATTTAAGAATTTTTTTCCTTCAGATGACCATCTTCTTCAAAAATGGAGAAATAACAGACAATACCAAATAATGAGCATCTATACCATTTCTGGAGAAGTGAAAGAGTAGATGAAAATTATACTACTAAAAATATGTTTACTTTTTGTGAAAACAAAAGAGTCATAAACTGGCTCTTGATTAGCCAACCCATCAGTTCCAAACAAGGGATGAACAATCAATCATGATCTGCCATAAACTCACCTAGTGAGATTCAGAATGAGGATTTATGAATCAGCATTTCATTGTCTTGCAGAATTTGTTAAATTTTTGAGGAGCATAGCATTCATTCAACATCAGTCAAAAGACATGTAGCTATGTCATGAATGATTGTAATTTCCATCTCTGCTTGATTGATGTGAAAATACATCTCCTTTTTAGAGTTCTTCAAACAGTTCCAAGGTATACTTAAAGTTCAGTTATCTCTTACCTTGTCTAACTTAAGATAGAAAACGTAACAATTTTGTAGTTTCTCTGGTAAAGAAAACTGAAAGCACCAGTTTTTCAAGCACTGCCTGTGCTCTTGGTTGTAATGCTGGGTTTCACAATGGCAATGCACAGAGCTTTCAGGGGACAGCCAGGATTTTACTTACAGGTATTTAATTTCAATCTCCATTTTTGTTTCTGGGGTCCTAAAGGAAAGAAACTACCTGTATATTCAGAGTTTTACACATAAATAAGCATGTACAGAACTGGGGCTTTTTCATAACTCTGCTGTATAAAATTTGCAATAAGCTCAACCCATGTAATTTGTTTCAGGACATTCCTGGTTTCATATTCCATTTCCTTAGCTCTTTTTTTCACCTGTGTTAGATGTTTGTTTGTTTGTTTGTTTGTTTGTTTGTTTGTTTGTTTGTTTTTAATCCTGTTGGATTATATTGGTCAAGAAATATTGAATTTTAATTCAAGGGGATTAAAAATACATTTTCTTTCCAACATAGCATCATTATACTCATGCTAAAATTTCGCAGAAAAGAACAGTGATATCTACCTCAAGAGTGGACAAAATAGATCATCAAAACTATATTCTTTCACTGACAACCATATAGAATATTAAATTAACTGTTATGTATGTAGTTAATTACTATTTAATGAACTGGAAGAAGCTCCCAGTTGAGATCATGGCTCTATTTAGCCTGCTGTTACACAGAAAAAAACTCCAGGGTTTTCAATCCCCAAAAATTTTTCAGTTAGTAAACTATTGTCTAGTTTCATTATCCTGAAAATTAAAATGATAGAACTTTTTTGTGGACCTGACAGATGCAGGCAAGAAATCTTCTTTACTATGAAAAAAAAAAAAAAAAAAAAAAAATCCATTTGAAAACTGATATTGGCTAAAAAAANAGCCTGCTGTTACACAGAAAAAAACTCCAGGGTTTTCAATCCCCAAAAATTTTTCAGTTAGTAAACTATTGTCTAGTTTCATTATCCTGAAAATTAAAATGATAGAACTTTTTTGTGGACCTGACAGATGCAGGCAAGAAATCTTCTTTACTATGAAAAAAAAAAAAAAAAAAAAGAAATCCATTTGAGAACTGATATTGGCTAAAAAAAGTAATTAAGCATTGACATTAATTCACAATTTAAAATGTCCTCTGAAATAGTTTAGAAAAGACACTAATTATAATTTAAGTTCATTGAAATGAAAACTTGGGGTTTAGAAACCATTTTTCATGTATAGATTTTGGAGTATTTTACTCCAAAAAAGAGGCAAAATAATTGTTCTATTCACAGAGAAAGCTGAGAGGAAGGAAATAATTTAAAGATAGAAGACAAGCCACTGGCAAGGTCAAAAAGTAGTATTGCATTGTATTTGTATTGATTCTTGAGTCAATACCCTATTCACAAAATCACATTAATTTTTTTCTTGGAGAATTATGACTGTGTAGTCATGTGGCTTCTCGTGGCTTCATTCAGATAATAATTGAGAGCACACATGAGTATGTAGTAGGGTAGATTGATATGTTTATTACTTCTACATGAAAGTAGAAGACTTATATTCTAGGGCAGAAAGGTGCACACTGCCAGTTCTGTGAGGATCTCTCCTCATTTAAATTGGAATCTATATTTTCAAACTGGGAAAATGCTGAGCCTCCACCCCACAGTCATTATGTGGCTGGAAGTCTTAGCTGAGCCAGTCACTCCAGCTGTAGGAGGATGGGGTGAATTAGCACTGGTCTTTTTGCTCTTGGCTCTTTTTCCCAGTGATATTCCTATATCTGGGTGATATACCCATATCTGGGTATATCTAGTGGTATACCCATATCTGGGTAATCCAGGGAGGACTGATATTCAGCAGCCACTGGTGCAAGCCTTCTGAGATGACACCAAGCTTTTGGTGCCTTCTAGTTACAGTGCACTGGACAGTGACAGGCACACCCCAATTTTTGTATATAGCTTCTTCTTCAGTAGAACCAAGTCTGACCTAATATACTGTGTTATTTTTCATATAGTGTCCAAAAAAAGCATAAGATCTTGTGTCAGAGCGACAAAATGCATGTATTACTTCTGAATTTTCCCATTTCTTGACTTCTGCAAGCAGCATCTGGTGATTTGATTCCCAAAACATTTAGTCATTTTACTTTCATGTCACTGTTACATCTTTTTGAGACACCTTAGAGAAAATCTGCACCATATATTATACTTTCAAATTATACATATTAGTTATCTCTGTACTTTCAAAATGAATCATAGAATTATAGAATAGTTTGGGGTGGAAGAGATCTTAAGGATCATCTAGTTCCATCCCCCACTGACATGGACAGGGACACTGTCCACTACCCCAGGTTGCTCTACTCCAACGTGGTCCTGAACACTTCCAGGGATGAGGCATCCACAAATTCTATGGGCAAAGTGTGCCAGGGCCTCATGACCCTTACAGGGAGGATTTCTTACTTCTAATCTAAACCTCCCTTCCTTCAGTTTGAAGCCACTCCCCCTTGTCCTATGCCCTTGTGAGAAGTCCCTCCCCAGCTCTCTTGTACCCTTATAGGTACTGAAAGGCTTCTAAGGTCTCCCCAGCGTACTCTCGAGGCTAAACAACCCCAACTCAGCTTGTTTTCATGGGAGAGGGGATCCATCCATCTGGACTTGGTCCAACAGATACATATTTCTAAGCAAAGAAAAAAAGATGGTATAGAATATTATCACACTGAAGATTTTCTATTTTCAATAGAAAATAGAAATAGAGCCGTTCCCTTCTTCCAGTCCTCTCCCCATCCGTCCCACTCCACAGGTACTTTCCTCCCCATGCTTGGTCCCATAAGTAGTGCTAAGGCTCTCTTCTCCTTATCTTTAGGATACTTATTTCTCTTCTGATGCATGAGAACTGATATAAGAGGTTGTCAGGCTGATCTGCCCTTTTATGGTGAACAGCAATAACACGAGGCCAATCTTTAATAGCCTGTAAGCTTATTTAGACTGCACTCACTGTTTATCTTTCTTGCTTAGAGAAAAGATAATGTGGTTCTGGTTGGCAAACTTGCAAACTAAAATGCAAAGCTTACACATCCACTGATGATTGTTAATACCTTCAGAATCTGAAATCTTTTTTATAAGCTTCTGCTGTAGTTATCAGACAGAGATTGAGAGTTTATGCACATACATAGCTAAAAATAATGTTTTGGGCCAAAAATCTCTTATAGTGTTTTCTGATTATTTTGTGGACCCCTCTGTAAAAATAATGATATTAATGGATATTAATTCCACTAGTGAACTTTTCTGGTACACTAGTCATGCAAAAGATCTATAAATTCCTAGAGAATGAGTCAATGCCAGCTCCCACAGACTGTCTGAGGCAGGAAAGGCAGGGGGAACCACAGAAATTTTGCCTACTATTTAAGTTTTATTTTACCATCCAAAATCAACCTCATAGGGAAGTGTGAAAAGTTACTCACATTCTCTACCCTCTTTATTCTCACGAAGTGCTTGTGTTCCTCTGACTAATTCTGAGAGCATGCTTACAAGACAACCAACAATTTCAGATGACTGAGTTGCATACTGGTACTATGCACACAACCAAACTTGGGCTGATCACCTATCTATAGAGCTGTGAGGTATTTTGTGTTCAGCACTTCCCCAAACAAAAACTTTTATTTTTATTTTTATTGCAATGTGTGCTTAGAACAAACAGTTCAAAGGTAGCACAAATTTGTCCACGAAGTCCTTGACCACTCATTTGACATCAGCATATATCCAGGTAAAGCTGCCAGGGTTGTTAAATTCTTGTTTGGATTCTCAAGTTATGAACATCTCCCTGAGGAATAGGAATGATTTCTTTTGATTAATAGATGTAGTTACCCCAATAGTCTCAGAAGATGTTTCTTTTTCAATGTGGTACTTTCAGATCATCATAGCAAAAGTGCTTCAAACAGTCTGTACCTTCAAATAATGAGCACACTTACATGTCTATAAACAAATTTGCTGCAAAAAGACATATTTATGCTCCTGTGTGTTCCTGAAAGACATATTCTTGTGCCTTTGTGTAGGTTCTGTATCTATTGCCTAAATCTGTCGAGTTACTCACCATGAATCATATCCTGATTGCAAAATGTTACAAAAAACAACTGCAAAAGAAAAAGAGGCTACACCAGGGTAGAATACATCTAATCACAGAGACCTGCCATATACCACCTGCTTGCCACATAGTTTTCATAAAATTTAATTTGATTGCAACACAATACAAGCAGGTTATCTCCCATGGAATCTATACTGCAAAACCCTAGAACAGTATACGTTAGTTGTAATTTTATCTTATCTCTGATGATTATGACATATTTCACCTGAGATAGCTTGCAAGTGGTTATCTGAGATAATGTGTGGGTTGGATGTGACTTTGAGAAAGCTGCATATCTGACAATAACAAATGTACATCTTTAGTTAAATTAAGTTGTTGGCCTGTCATTCATCATGTTGATTCTACTCTCAGCTAAAAGTTGTGTCTGTCCTTTGGGAGAGAATTTAAGAAAGAAATGCTGTTCATCTAGAGTTTCTCCTAACAACATTTATTTGGCTGTACTGAAAACCTGAGATTAGCACATTCATTTTAGGTGGGTTTTTATGTTTCAGTTATAAATGCCCACTGAATATCTTGTGATGTACTTAAAAGTAAATTGTGGGAGAAGGAAAATGCCACTCCGTAATTGAGAATGTTATTATGGCAAACTGTTGAGTCAAGTATAGTGCAGGCTGAATTGATCATCAGTTGGAAATTACATCCATTCTCACTTTATTAAATAGCATGAATGTTGAAGTAACTTACATGTTTCAGCAACTGAAGGGGGAAAGATGTGAGCTACCCAATGGATACACCTTTTTTTAGCAGCATTAATTTACTTAGCTGTAGGAATGTGCTTCTTTGGAAGCTGTTGCTGTAGTGCATCTATTTGGAAGTCGACATGTTATGAATAAAGCTGGTTATTAGGAAAATTAATAGTGAGTCAAGCTTTCCTCCCTTCTCTTCTTCCACTGAAAATAAAAATCATTTGCAAAGTAAATAGAAGCTTTTTACATATGGGAAAATAAATATAACCCTCCCAACTATTTGAATGTTTTACCTGGCTTTCCCAAAGACTTACTATTATGTCTCCTAGTTTCAATTAATTAATTATTTTAAATCTATGACTCAACGTTTAAGTGTGTGAGGATGTTTTTATCATTCGAGAATCTCATTTTTTATTTTTACTTTTACTTTTATTTTTATTTTTATTATTTTTATTTTTATTTTTTAAGACTTATTTCTTTCTAGTAAACCAGCAACTCAATTAATTGTACAGGTCTAAGTTTACTGTACAGGGGAATCATACATGATTCTGCAACAGAAGATTTGTCTATGACTGCCTAACATGCTTTCAGTCTGAGAAATCTGTGTTTTTTAGCAGTTTGCTTGTCCGCATTGCATCGTATTCAGATGAAAGGGGGATTTACAAATATATTTAAAGAGCTTAATCTATTCATAAATCTTATTTATTTTGGAGGAACGATGAAAGGCTTTTGTTTGTTTGTGTCCAAGCTGTGCTCTATGTTGCCTACATTGATGAAGAAAGGATGAGGCTGCTTTGCTTTGAAGAGAGAAGGAGTCTTAAAGATTATGTATTGTTGCTTGGTTACAGCCCTTGTTTTTCACCTCTCCTAGGGATAAGTTGTCATGTTAGGGAAGACAAAAAGAGGGTTTTTTCACAGAGAACTCTTTACATCCAGAGCTCTAGATGGGGTTCTTAAGAGCCCCTTCTCTTAAGCATGTATGTCCTATGATGGATTTCATTATTTTCCTCTGATACTGTACATCTGTATAAAAATGGCAGATGTCTGCTCTGAGCACCCTCTTGTACGTATGTACAGCCATCATTTCCACTTTCAATCTGCTGCCAGCATTCAGTGAATTCACATATTATGGTCCAAAAAACTGTCCTGCATGATTACTGAAACCAATACACACCTGTGCTCTCTGCACTAAACAGCTGTGATACTTATAACCCTATTTTGATATGAAGCAGACAAGAGGGAAACCAGCCTTTAGAAAGATATATGAAAGAACAAATAATAAACAAAATAATAAACAAAAAATATTTGTTAATAACAAATTATTAACAAACAATTTTTAAATTATAATCTGCTACATTGTAAATAAAAATCAGTGGCAGATCTTTTCTGTATTAAAATGAAATTAAATTTTTTAATGTGCCTCCTAGGTCTTCTAGAGCGATGCTAACTTTCAGAAATGTGTCAGTGATGTTCCTCTGCAAATAACTCCTACCCATTTTACTGAATCCAACTTTCTTTTGTGCTCCTTTAATATCCTCTCCATCTAGTTAAAGAGAAGACAACTTCTTACATGTGATGAGAGATTCTGGACCCGAGGTCATCTAAATTAAGAACATGGTCTGAGCACAATGTGATCTGTGACATTAGGAAGCCTGGACCTCCTCCCTGTTAGAAATTTATACATAAAGGTGGTTGCAAACTCAGCCTACGAAATCACAAAGTCACAGAATGTTGTTTTGGAAAAGGCTGCTGTAAATCCTCTACATCAGCTTATTCTACAGCAGAAACTTGTTCAGTTGGATTTTAATATCTCCAGCATTGAAGACTCCACAATCTTCTTGAGAAGTCTCAATCTTCTTGAGAAACCTCTTAAATTGTTTGACCACTCTTACTGTAATCAGGTTTTTACTTCATTGTAAATTGCATTTCCTGTGTTTTTTATTTCTTTCCATTGCCTCTTCTCTCATGCCTGGTGTCCTGGTTTAGGGCAAGTTTGGGATGAAACTTCCAAAATGGTCCCTCTAGAAAGCAAATTCAAGGGACCCCCCCCCCCCCACCAGTTCTGGAGACATAAATCTCCTTCAAGAAAAGTTTAAAAAACTGTTTATTTAATAAGTGAAGTATTCACAAGCACAGAAAAAAAATGAATGGTATTAAACAGTGGAAGCTCTCGTTGTTCTGGAGAGGTGGCAAATTCAGAAAGTCCTTTTCAGGGGCTGTAGCTCAGCTCACTCTGTCTCTTATCAGTCCCTCCTGCACTGGAAATGCTGCATCCCGGGCCCCAGCCGGCCACACATGTGAGCTACAGGTGCTTTTCTGGGTTTTTCATCCAGAGCAGGTTCAAACAGTTCCAAGAAAAAGAAAAGTCAAAGTCTGGGGAACTTTTCTGCCTCAGCTAGCTAAAAAAACTAACTAAAAGCAAAGGGAAGTGTTCTCCTGCTCCCTGTCCGTGCTGGAGACAACGGTCCATGTGAGAGCGAGAGAGCTGAAGCTCTTATCTCTATTTTTTTGAATATAGTCGCCTCAGACATTCCACTGCTTCTCCTTCTCTCCTCATTTCACTCTTAGATCTAGTTATAAAAGCATAGAATTCCATATCCAGTATAAGCAGAACAGACAATTGGGGATACAAGCATCATAAAGTCACCCTGGGACACCTGGGCACTCCCAAGCAGTATCTGGCTCTGTCTCTTCTCCCCTCTCTACCACCCAGCACTCAATCTGTTGATGAGATATCCAAGAACCTTCCCCAGCCTAGAATACCCAGCCTCTCTCAGCTTTCCCCATGTGGCAGATGCTTCAATCCCTCAGCCATGTTGTGGCCCCTCACTGGATTTGCACCTGATATGTCCACATCTCTATCGTATTGGGGAGCCCAGAACTGGAGCCAGCACTCCAGTTGTGTCCTGACAGTGCTGAGCAGCAGGAAGGAATCACCTCCTTTGACCTGTTGGCAGCACTCTTTGTAATGCAAACAGTCTTACAATGAATATGTCACTTTAGAAAACTCATAAAAAATATTTTACTAAGCTAAAAAGAAAAATAGGCTAAACTACTGACTATTCATGCAAATAAATGTTACGGTTTTTATTCTCAAATCCTACAAATGCTTGTCTTATACTTTTCCCCATGCCTTCTTTTTTAAGAAGATTATGACTCTGTGTTTTTGCAGCTGAGTTGTTGGTGCTGATAGATTTAGAGGATTTTATTGCCAGGCAGAGGTATCCAAGTATGTGTCATCTCTTAAACAAGTCCTGTTTTTTGACTGACACATGTCACAGAATAGCAGGCTTTTTTCTCCTTGCCTCCAGAATACACACCCTCCCATTTCATAATGCTTTGCAATTCATCATTTGGTTTTCTCATGAAATCCCAATGAGTTAATTTTTTACTTATTGGCTAAACTATTTGAAACTCAATTTATTTTGGCAGTTTCTGATCACAGGCTGTTGTTGCTATGATATGTGGCAAGGTATGAAGCTGAGGCCACAAGAGAAAATGGCAGACCAAAACAGATGAGATTCTGGTTTTGCCCATGTAAGTAACAAAATATGACTGAGTTTGTGAGGCCAGGATCTCACCCTAAGTCATTTTTCCATGTTCCCCTTCCTAAATCTCAAATTTCCTGAATTCCTGAAGAATTGGAAATTTACCATGAGACATATAAAGCAGAGAATTGTTGGATGTGGATTACACTTCAACCAGAAAAGCCCTCTAAAACAGATATGAACTGTGCCCACCTCCATATGTTCATGCAGTTAACTCCCAAATCAGAGAAACTAAGGGGTTTTTTTTTCTTTCTTTTCCCTTTTTCTCTCATATCTGACTTCTCTTTGCATGCAATGGGCAGTATTGATAGCTCCCCTGAAGACAATGTGTGGGAGGGTGTTGCTGAAAAACTTCAAGGCAAATATAAATTAATAAAGCAGATGAAAGTATGTTTTCCAAGGTCTGGCAAGCAGAGAGATAATTACTTTTGGATTTAGGAGGTATAGAAATCTTTAGCAGCAAAAATTTAAGGAAAAAATCCTTAGAGAGTTCTGCCAAATGTTAGAATAATCATCTCTTAAATAAAAGCTTTATTTGCTTTCCTTCATTGACTATTGTAAATTCCAGCTGCTGCCAAAGCTTTGACTGTTTGATTGATTAAATTGATTACTTTCTTTTCTCATAGAAAACTGTATTCTATACAAAATTACATAGTGGAAATACAAGCTGTATTAGTGAGACACTGGTAGGTTAAACCTTCCCACACATTTTCACATCTTAGACTTCTTTCACAAAATTTTCTGAGATTCCAAAAATATACCTTCTTCAGCATATGTGACAGAACTGCAATATTTTAGCAGTTTGTTCCAATATATAAAGAAATTGGAATAACCATAGGTCTCTTACAGGCCCTTTGGTCATACCTCTGCTCTTCCTAAATACAGACACTACGAAAGCGCATGTGATCTGTGTCTTTCTGTCTCATCCTCCTCACTACCTCACAAAAAAAGCACCTGTGTTCCAAATCCTATCATTCTTAAGTGGCAACATCTCCTGGTCAAAGAATGTTTAGCTGTAGCCAAAACATTTCTGCTTTCCAGTATCTAAGGAATTTTACTTTCCCACTTAAAATTCTGAGCTGTTGGTAGTAAGCAGACTTTTTAGGTAGAATAATAACAATAAAAACACCTGAAAATAACATTTTCTATGGAACAACTTAGATGGTCTTCTACTGAATAATTTTGATTAAACACTTCCTTCAAACCCACTTACAGGAAAATTTAATATATGGGCCTAATATTTTCCTTTATTAGATCTTCTCACAAACTAATTATTCTGTTTCATTTTGATGGTTTTTTTAGTGTTAGATTACTAATTTGATGTACAATATTTAGAAGCAAAAAGGAAAACTACAGAGAGCAATTTCAGGTGGAATTACACTAATATTAAAGTTCCCCATATGCATTTCTAAGCCTTTCTGTAGTTTACAGTGTGTTTTTTGAAATGTGGCAGGGAATTAATCTTGCAATCTGCTGAATTTTGATTTCCCAGTGGAAATCAACCAGGAATGGCCAAGGCTATGAGCTATGTAAAATTATCCTTTACACATGGGAATGCTCAGGGTTGATTCTGTGTGAAGGCAGAGTAATCATTTGGCAGCGGCAGCAGATAGCTGAGGAAAACAAAATGCTGAGAGCTCTGGAAAGCTAGGCTAGCCATGGTACCCCTTTGGAAAAAAAAAAGATTCCCCCACAAATATAATTTGCCATCTTCACTTTTCCAGTCCCAAAGGAAGGGTAAACCCTGCTCTGCACCTCTGTCTTATTCTCCCTTCTGCACAGCTGATTTACCTGGGCTGTATCCCTGCATCTCTCATAGCTGGGCACCAAGTGCTATCAAGTAAGACAAATTTCAGACATTTCTGATTAAAAGGCATTTTTATGAATGACTGTCGTTGACTTTCTTATTTTTACCTCTAGACATCATTCTCTTAGTAATGGAAAAGGGAAGAGGATCTGTCAACCCAACTATCAGAATGGCAAGGAGTTCTGCATGCCTGTGGCATGAAGTTGCCCCAGACTGAAGCTGACTTTTAACCACTATCAGTTAATCTATTCTAGCAATACACAGGGGAGCTCAAATTTGTGTTTCAGACCTTGGTTACAGCTTGTATATTGGGGTTCAGCTTTCTTGCATATCCTGTACAGTTATCATTGACTCACAGTAGAAAAAGGAAATTCTTTGNAAATAACTCTACTACTCACATAATACACAGATGTTATCTTGAGGTTATGTCAATTTAAAGACAGTCTGTTCACTAAGTACTGTAGCATGCTGTATCTTTAAAATTAGACAACACCTCTGTACATAAAGTGTGCCCTTAGTTATTATCGGCAAATAAACCTTTAGTAATGAGGTTTCAGATCTATTGGTTCAGTGTTGGCAATAATTCTCTGTGGAACTGACTCCAGCCCATTAAGCAAGCCTGCTTCTGCTCCCGTGGTTGTTAATTTGACGGGACTGTGTCACATTAAGTAGAACAAACATGTTTTCACCCGCTCAGCCATCCAGAACGGACATGGCTGTTACTCTAACAACTGGCTATTGATTGGAAGCATTCACCCTTTCTGACCTAGGGCTGGTACATGAAAACAGAGCCAGGACTGATTAAGAAATGGTATGTGTTTGTGCACATGTGTGCAGTGTTAATGGTCCACATAAATTTCAGGCCTTTTGAATTCACGTCATGTTAATGCTCTGAGCATGAGATCTGTCACTCATTTCCTGCAGAAGCTGTGAAGCCTTATTTACCTTTAATTATTTATTTGTCTGCATCCTTGTACCCATCTGGTCAGTCCATGCTTCCAGGGTCCACTGCTCCATATTGAAAAATTTGTTTATTAGCTGTAGCTCTAATAAAACTGTCTCAGGAAATGATGAAGTTGAACTGCTGGGATTTGCTTCTGGTTTTGAGATCATGTATGGCATAATTCAGTAGATAGTAGTGTGCTACTTTTGTGTATTCTTGATACAGAGAATATCATTAGCTGGTCATTTCTGTAGACAACTAAAAAACAGAGGAACTATAGGGGACAAAAAAAAAAGTGGGGGGGATTTTGCATCTATTAATGAAAGCAGACTACCTTACAATGTGAATGTTTGACATACTGCACTTCCTTCCTGTAAATTTTGCTCTATTGATTAAATTTAGTACAAGCTTGGACATATACATGGTCTAATTTGCAGCACACAGAGGAGGAAATGGCGTGAATTGCTCTAATATCCCATGCTGGTCAGCTGTGGTGAGCCAGCGTGGAAGAAACACTCTACGTGCCTTGCCCCCAGGAGAATCATGAACTTACAGGTAATTCTCCTGGGTTCAGTGAAGTCGTGTGCTCTCACCTCCTGCAAACCTTCCTCAATGGAGGCAGGAGTTTGTTTATTATTTATTTTTCATTTGTATTCTTCTCAAATTTTTTTCTGCTCCCTCTCTGATTTAAGGTCTTCACCAACTGTACCATATGACTCAATAGAATTATGCTACATCTTCTCAGCTTTGCTATTTCTAAGAAGAGTACCAAGAGCTGATAATAACTTTTACTTATGAAGGTAAGTGCCACACATTGTCTTATAGTTAAAGGTAAAGTTGGTTCAGTCAAAGTGAGAAATTACAGGTTTAGGTCCTTTAGGCCTCTATCACATGGTGACAGAGGAATAATCATAAGAGCTAGATATCTCTCATATATTTTCTGCTAAGTAAAATATGCAACATAGGTAATATATACTTTTCACTATTTAATGCGGGATTTTTTGTAGCACTAGAATAAATATTTATAAAAACATAGATATTATAAAAAGTATTATGAAAGGCTTTAAATAGTTTTTAAAGTCTAGATTTTTAAAACTTAAATACTTAATTTCCAATGTAAGATACTTAAGAAAACAATGTAATATTATGGAAAAAAAATGGAAATGAAAATATTTTTTTAATTATTGGTTGCAAGATATAGCAAACAGAAAGTAAAATTGCTTTGCTCTTGCATTTCTCTCCTTCATAAAGCAGGAACAAGCATTGCAACAGTGAAGAAAACAACATGGAAGTTTATCTGAAAATAGAGAAGAAATTTTATGGACATGATTCATTAACATAAAATATAAATATACTACAGTGCTAAAATTCAAAAAAAATTGGGAAGAGAAAATGGCTTAGATAAGTGATAAATGACAGGTCCCAAGCAGCAAAAGAAAATGTTCATCAAAAAGAAAAAAAATCATATTATATAAAAAAACATTTCTCTCTACAATTTTAGTGAAATACTTCTACAATGAAAGAACTTATTAAAAATTATCAGATTTATGGAAAAAACTTTTGGAAATGATCTGTTTTGGTATTGAAAGTGCTTTTATTTTTCCACATTGTTATACTTTCAAGCACCTGGAAAAATCAGAGGAAATATTCCTTGAAAATCCTTCAAGAAGAGTATATGGGGTAATGAAACTTAATGTTCATTTACTATAGCTCATAATTTGTGAAGCAAACAAATTCAGAAATATGTTTTGATACTCTGCTTTGGGGAGATCATTGGAATTCAGCTGAGTGGACACGATGATGAAAAGTGATTCTGGCACGACTGCGTTCAAAAGGAATTAAAGATTCATGGAAGCTCTGCAGAGGGACTAAAACCTGGAAGAACACCAGAATACACAATTAGTCATAGGGGATAATTCTGCTATGATTTTAAAGTGATCAATGCATCACTTTTTCATATTATTAAGCTATAAATTAGTCTATATTATTACCCCAGAAAATCAGTCTCTTCATTACAAAACAGTAGTCCTTCAGGATATTATATAAATGCAATCATGTATATAGCAAAATCATCCATCACTCTGTGATAAGCAATTAGTGTTCAATTGCAGCTAGTCCATATTACTCTTCTAATTTTGTTAAATGTTGAACTCTAATGAATGCTTCATTTGGAAATTTTAGAGGTGTACTTTACAGAATTGAGCTTTATTGTAATTTATATTACAAGATATTTCTGATTCTCAACATGATTTGTATAATCACAGAATGGATAGGGTTGGAAGGGACCACAGTGGTTCATCTGGTCTAACCTCTCTGCTCAAGCAGGGTCATCCCGTGGCACAGGATTGCAACCCAGTGGTTCTTGAATATCTTCAGTGAGGGAGACTCCACAACTTTTTGAGCAATCTGTTCTGACGTGTGGTCATCCACATCATAAAGAAGTTCTTCCTCACATTCAGGTGGAACTCCCCGTGCATCCGTTTCTGCCCATTGCCCCTCATCTCATCGCCTGGCACCACTGAGCAGATCCTGCTCCATCCTCTGACACCTCCCTGCAGATCCTGGCAGACATTGACAGGTTCCCCTCCCAGTCTCTCATTTCTTCTGGAGGCTGAACAGGCCCAGCTCCCTCAGCCTCTCCTCCTGAGGGAGAAGCTCCATCCCTTCATCATCTCTGTTACTGTCCACTGGCACCACTCCAGGAGCTCCGTGTCTCTCCTGTGCTGAGGAGCCTAGAACAGGACACAGCACTCCAGATGTGCCTCACCAGGGCTGAGTAGAGGGGCAGGATCACCAACCTTGACTGCTGGCAATGCTCTCCCTAAAGCACCCCAGGATCCCCTTGGCCACAGGGCACTGCTGGTTCTTGGACAGCTTGTTGTCCATGGGGATGCTCAGGTCCTTCCCACAGAGCTGCTTTCCAGCAGGTCAGGTCTCAGCCTGTACTGGTACATGAGGTGCAGGACCCTGCATTTCCCTTTCTTGAATTTCAGGCAGTCCTCTGCCCATCTCTCCAGCCTGTCAATGTCCCTCTGCACAGCTGTCTGGGGTATTGGCCACTCCTCCCAGCTGAACTCCCTGAGGAGGCACCTGTCCCCTGCTCCAGGTCACTGATGGAGAATTTAAACAGTACTGGGCCCAGTAATGAACCTTGGAGGACACCACCAGGTACATGCCTCCAACTAGACCCTGTGCCACTGACCACAACCCTCTGGGATCTGCTGCTCAGCCATTTCTCCATCCACCTCCCTGCCCACTCATCCACTCCATGCTTTCTGAGCTTGCCTATGAGGATGTTGTGAGAGACAGTGTCAAAAGCCTTGCTGAATCCAAGCTATGCAAATATTGACTTAAAAACCAGAATTCAACAAGCATAGAATACAGCATGACATGCAGCATTACCCATTCAGCTCCATGAAAAAATACTTTATATTAGTAGAAATTAGTTGTATTTATTTTTACTTACTCTGCAGGGACACAGCAGTAATAAATGACCCTTAAAACCTAACCTTTCCATAATTTTAAAATAAATTATGCTGTTTGCAGAGATTTCCTTGAGTTCAATCCATAGAGACAAAACTACCTCCTAAATCAGTCATGTTATCCCTATTAATAAAAATATTTACATTGACTTTAGTGAATTTTAGATCAAATAAATAGGGAAGTATTATTACAATGTCACAATCTTCCTGAAAATATTTCATGAAGATGGAGAGCATAAACTAACTCAGTTGATATTATAAATCTTAAGTTACTCATTGCTTTTATTGTATCTTTCTAGAGGTACTGCAGTCAATCAGTTGTTCTTTAACTTCTTGTCTTCCCTTGCCCCTTCTTCCTTGAATCTACTTTTTTCACTTTTGCACAATGAAATGAAAACATATTTCCTAATAGTTTGGGGGGGGGGAGGTGTTTCTGAACAAAATAATGAAATGAGAAGGGAGCCATCCAGTTGTCCTTTTTGGATGTGATATGATGTTGCAGATTGACATAATCTTCAAATTTTATGTCCATTCTGACACCAGAAGCCTAATCTGATTTGTGTTACAATTAATAGATAGTTAAAAGTTTTGAAGAGAGAGATAAAATTTGCTAGGAAACTGTGTGAATGTGGGACTGGTTAGCATGATATGGTTACCCTGGAAAATATGACAAAGACCACAATAGAATGTGGCCATCTCCTCAATTTATATGCTGTTTACTGGATTACAGTGTTTTTTCTTTGGCAACTGTTAATGATATTTAATAGACCTCAGCTACAGTTATTATATAGGTCTTGTTTCTTCATTACATACATGTAATATATCTTTGCAAGTTGGAGGATATAGTGAATAAGCCACTTGATCTAAGGTTTAAGGTTAACATTTGAATATGTAATAAAAATATGAATAATGAATATGAGTAGTAATAGTTCTTTAAGAAGCAGCAGTATAATTTTTGTCACACATTGTTCATGATTATTTAAAAACAAGAATTACAACCAAGATAAGGAAATAAGTTAGTTATGACACAGATACTTATCAAATTGAACAAATAAAAACTCAGTAACTTTTTATTATCCTTTTATCTTGATAGTTCATGTTGGCTTCAAATCAAATTTTGAGAGGTATAGAAAAGATGATATCATTACTTCAACCCCACTGTACTTGGTAGTCCCCAAATTTAAAGCCAGAGAAATCTGTGCTTCAAAAACATGCAGCTGGTGAGAGAAAACTGACAGAAAATGTAGTATTCTTTGCAGCTGTAAATACAATGATTGAAAGGAAGGTGATGGTGTTACCATATATCTGTGGTAGAGCCACAAACTGGGGGTGTAATCTGATGTAGTCATGGGAACACAGAATGATACAAACTGGAAGGGACTTTTGGAGATTGTTGGGTGCAATCCCCCTGCCTGCAAAACAGGGTCAGTTTAGACTTGGCTTTGCTTACTGAGAAGATTGTCCAGTCAAGTTATGAGTATCTCCAAGGACAGAGATTTCACAGACTCTCTAAGCAACCTCTCTCAGGTATTTAGCTACTTCCATGGTGAAACCAAATTTCATACGTGATGGCACTTACAACTTTCCCCTTTGTTTCACCAGTGTATATCCCTAAGATTTCAATTCCATTCTCCTAAAAGCAGTGGAAGATAGCAATAGGATCCACCCTCAGGCATCTCTGGAAACCATTTCTCTGAGTGCATCCACCTTCTCCTAGAACACACCAAGTGTGAGTCGCCTGTCCGTGCAGCTGCCTCTCACTCACCCTGCTCAAGTGTGTCAATGCCTTTCTCCCACAGGGAAACACAGAAGTGGACACTGCTCCTGATGGGATGGCACAAAGAGAAGCAGCATCCCTTTGCTCAATTTGTTGGATACAGTCTTGCTAACAGATCCAGCATTGGCCATGCTGCTGGATGAGCATGCAGCCGACTTGTGCTCTCTTTGTCCCCAGGACCCCCATCTCTCATTGCACAAAGGTTTCTAGCCCAGCCTGGGCTGCCAGCAGCAGAATTTAGGGTTGGCATCAGATTCCTGTGTCCCCCTCAGAAGTGGCCTAGTCTCTGCAGGTATCTGCAATAGACAAAGAGGCCGAGCCCGTGGCTTTAATTCATATATTCTTTACAACTGTACCAAGCTATCAATGTTTTCATTATCAGAAGGGTCAAAGGGTGTGAAACTAACGTCTGGCTTCAAGGAAAATAAATTATCGTTGAGGAAGCTGCCTGAACCGGGCCCTGATTTTAACTGTTCTGTATCAGCTTGATTAAATCAACACTGGATGAGACTTCCAATAACATTAGTGGGTTTGATTGAATTGCAATGCTTCAGACAATTGTGAAATACCTTTTGAGTAATAAAATGTTTTGCTTTTTCTCCTCTGCTTCATTTTAGTTTCATCTGTTTAAAAGGAAAATGTTTTTTCTGTATCAAAATAAGAGAAAGAAGACTGCAAATTCATTAAATCTGGTTGAGTGACAAGGAAAAACAATTGGGAACTGGAATTTGTTGGGTATTTTGATGTTTGGGTGCAGGTCTCTACCTACGTTTACAGTAGAGCAAGACTTGAAAACTAAGTAATTCTTTATTTATTGGGTTTTTTTGTAAAAAAAAAAAAAAAAAAAAGCAAAAAAGGATAAGAATCTGATTTCTTTTTGTTTCAGATGTGCTTTTTAATTTTCTTTTGTTTTCTTTATAACTAGGATGTATGCAGCCTTGTGTCTTTCTGTCAATGTTCTTCCTGAAATTCTTAGACTAAATGAACAAAGGGCGTTTTTCCTGTACGCTATAAACAGGAGTGTGACTAGAATGAGAACAAATCTGCCACACTAAAACAATTTTGATCATGCTCAGGAAACCCAGTAGACATTTGGTTTTCTGTATCCTTTACTTGGAATGAATAGGAATGAAGATGTCTGTCTCATCAACCCAAATATATTTCCAATCTGATTCATCCTGCAAAGGAGATTAGAGCATCTTAATGCTATGCTGCTGCTTTTCCTTCAGTGGAGAGAAGTAGTTGATAAAATAGATGTTTAAATTCTCATTACTTAATATCTAATAGCAGTCAGCAATTTAATTAAGAGTGTTCAAATACATTACAGGTAGTACTGTGCCTCCTGCCAACTCTCACTGCATATGAGAGTTCAGGGTTTAGGGTTTCAGTACTTTCTTTAAAATGCCAGTATTGAGATAAAATGCAGGATTTAATTTTGAAGCTTACAGTGTAATCCGGTGAATTTATTGAAGGTAAATTTGTTCCAATCAGTGCTCACTGGTTTTGGGTGCTCTTTGAAGTCAACAGAATTTCTGCTTTAACCCCAGACAGATTCAGGCATATCATGAAAATTAACTTTTAGATAACTTGAAACTTAAATCCAGGCTATTACAAGTATATATATTCCCCCCCTTTTTACATGGCAACATCATTGTTAGTAGTTTCTTGTAACAGCTGGACCCCTGAATTCATAATCACTTCTGAGAATATCTACCTGAACAACTCCTATAAAATGTGTGGAGTTCTTTTTCTAGTGAAGGGTCTCATTTTCAGTCAGTGATTAAGCACAATTCACCTAAGGAAAATAAAAACCCCCTTATGGCTTCCATGCTTGTGTTGCACAAATTAACAATTTTTTTCCCAGGACACAACTTAGGAAACTATTTTTAATATAAACATTAAGCACATACTTAATTTGTTAGGGTTTTTTAAAATATTTACAGAAATTGTTATTCTGCAGCTCATTAATTGTTCCATGAAGAGTTCTGTTGGAAAGAAAAAAGACTTAGCATGCAACAAAGAGGGTTCTGTCTTTTTAACTAGTTAGTTAGGCTTTTGTTGTTGTTGTGTGAGAAATGCTGGGAAGACTTATGTCCTGTAAAATACTAATAAAGGATTTTGAAAGTCTGTGTTGCTTGAAGAGACACAACTCAGGATCCTAATGGGTGCTCCTTTGTCTGAAAAAGATCCCTGCCTTTAGGTATTGATTAATTCTTTGTAAATGAGAGCTGCTGCTCAGTCAGTCTTTTGGGCTGTTAAAAGTTCACAATGTGATGGTACACATAACGCTGTCTGTGTTGAACTGAGTGTGGAGTGAATTAAAATTATTAACAAGTCTCCCCTCTAAAGACCATTAGCTAGGTAATAAATCAACAAGGGATACCACAGCATGATGAAACTGTTACAGCCCACAGTTATTGCAACACATGGGGCACTGTCAGAAGACTTTAATCTCCCTCATGAAGAATAATTTATTACAGCAACATCCTCTGAACTTCCCTTGTTGATATAAAAATTACTAGGATCAAGCATTTGGCAAAGCAATATTGGCATTGCAAAGGAGGTTGCATATAGTCATTCCTTCCATTAAGCCACATCATTACCTTCAGTAGTGAATACAATTACCTGATTTTGAACCAAAAACATGCTGGAAGCAAAAATCTTGCATTTGAGGCAATTTGACAATAAACACATTACCTTTTAATTTTAATGATGAGAGAGAAGATGTCTGTACATGAATTAGTATAAAATTCTTTATTTGGCTTTAAGGACTGCTCCAGATATCCCACTGTGTGCTTGAAATCATGCAAAACATGCTTCTGCAAGGCAGAATACTTCCAGTCTTGGGCAGAAGATGTGGAAGTGGGAGTGGGCTGTGCTTTGACACACGTGTATTTCTCTGGAAACAGGTGGAAAACATTTAGCTATCTTTAAAAGACTTCAGGGTCACCCAGTGCACTGAATTCAGCTGCCAACGGTGGCTCAGTGCTGGTTCCTCACAGATACCCACAGGGATATGCTTTGACTGGGGATGGGAGAGAGATTGATCTGTTGAGCCACAGAGTATGTGGGTCACTGTATTTGCCCCGCCTGGGCTGCAGGAAACCAACTGCTTGAACAAGAAGAACACAGGAGCTGAGAGCACTTATGGCAAGAAATAATTCTAGTGCCTGAACAGTCAGGTTTCAAAGAGCATAAAAATGGCTTGGACTGATACCTGCCCTGTATTATTCCCATATGTTGCCTCTGCTGAAGGGAAAAAACAGAATATCTGCAAGGCTTTGGGACAAGGCTGGGGAAGAAAATTGGCTCAGAAATCTTTGCCACCTTTTTCAGTATTAGATGAAAAACTTAATGGCACTTCCTAAGTAGACTAGCCAAACTTAGATGTGATGAGGTATTAAGTAAAACAAGCAAAATGTAGGCAACTGAGAAATTACTTTCATGATCTAAATATGCAGTCTTTGATTGTACTGCCTTTTTGCGTTGATTTTTGTTTTGTTGGGGACGGTGGGGGTGCGGCATAGCACATTTGCTCCTAAAGGTATGCAGAAAATCAGATGGAATTTTATCTCCTATATAACTTATAATTCCACAACTGAGTGGATTGACATGAAGATTTTTGTGGTTTTTTTCCTCCATCTGTTCCAGTTATACATAATCTTTTGAGTATAAGGAAATGCCAATAGTCTGTTCTGAAAATACTGAAGAACCATGTATTCTTCTTTCCCCAGTTACATGCCTACATGGTATTTGTTATGTGGCCTATGGCAGACAGGCACCAACATGCAACGCATGCACACCAGGGCATGCAATAGCAAACATGCAATTATTATTTTAATTAATACATGTGTTTAAACATTCTCATCCAATGATGCTATAAGCACCTGTTTTGTCCAGGAATGTGGCATGTCAGGACCCTGAAGGCCAGATAGGTTGTGCCTGAAGGGCTTCCAGGGAAGAAGGAATTGGAGATCAGTATTGAACTACACTGGTAAGTCAGATCCAACACAGAGACATAGGAAAGACATCCATATATTGCCAAATTTACTCATAAATGTTGTACTACTCATTTAAATAAAATTATACAAATATATGTCTGAGCAGTAATTTTTGTTCTTTTTTCCTAAAGTGGTCAGCTTCTAACAGCTTTATTTTCTTAAGTAAATATTTTAACAACCAAATGTCTCCTGCAACACCTAATTCTGTCTGCAAAGGGATGTATTTTTCAAATTCACAAGGAATTAATTTTTTAGAGCTTCTGGTTGCACAGACCATTGGGATTCTTGGTCCCTACTCTCCTAAATAGACCCAGTTGGGCAAAAACTGAGAAGCAATCATGTATGGATACGCAATCAGATTTTTTAACGTAATGGCCAGGATATGCTTAACAGAAATACCAGAAACCTGTAAAAGAGTTACAGCTATTCCTGGTAGCAAGAGTAAAACTTCAAAAAGCCTTTAGTCTACCCTTGTCCTATAATTTCATCTTCTCTTTTTCCTTTGCGTATATTTCTCAGACAAAATGCTAACAGTAAAATAATTCCAGACATGTGTCTTCCATTAACTTGTTGAACTCAAGAAACTTACAACACTCCATTAAAATGATTTCCCCTCTCCCTAAGATGCCCTGTCACAAATCATAGAGCAACTTTAAGCATTACTTGCTTATTCCTGAAAATACTGTAGTCCTGAAAAAAACACTGAAAATCCCTTTCCAAAAAGAGAAGCTTAGTGCTGAACTGTAGCTCAGAGGCATTGCAGGCTTGTGCTCTAAATTATCTCAGACGAATTTGATAGCCTGGGGTTGTGTTAGTAGAGATTGATTGAAACATTAGTTGGGTTTAATCCTGCTGCTTGGAAAAAAGGAATATAAATTGCAAGCAGAATGGTAGCCCTGAACAAGATGATCAATACATAAGCTCTCCCAGAAATCTGAGGTATTACATTTTACATTAAATTATTCAATAGAATCTGTGCCAAAATTAATATAATCCATATCAGAAGGGAATGATTAATGTTTTTATGAAATTTTATTTGAGCAAGTTTAAGTTCATTTTTCAAAACCATGATCCCACTTGCTATTTTTATATGTCTCCTTGAAAGTATTTCCCCAGGATGAATCACATGAATTTTCTTTTGTGTGAATAGAATTGAACCTTCTAGTTAAAAAATGGTGAACTGTAATTAGGACATAAATTATTTAAAGGTCTTGTAGTTTAGGCAGACATAAAAACTGGCAGGCAATTAAATTCATGGTAAACTCCAGGGGATACTGGTGGAAACAGGTGGAAGCAAGTATTTTATGAGATCTTAGGACAAGCTTAGGGCTCAGGAGATGGTGACATGTGGATTAAAACTGGCATTTTTCAGTCTAATGCTGGCTTAACAAGACGTATAGGAAACCTTATTACACTGGTGTGAATGTCCCCTGTGGGCCAGAGTGAGGCTAAAGCTCCACATTTAGAGCTCCAGATGGGAACAGCCAGCCCCCTCTTTGCAAGCTTCCTCTTGCTTCCATCCCTTTATATGCAAAAATATCCGTGGTGTGCCTAGGCTTTGGAGGCTGGTTTCACAGCTACTGTGAAACCAAGAGGAGCAGAGAGCGTTCTGACAAAAGAGCAAGGCTTGCCAGCATCAAAGAATTTAGAGGAGGGGATGCTAAGGCTCTGATGCATTGTACCTACACTGCCCACATAAAAGCAGGAAACTAAGGATAAGTAAATATTGCCAAAATCTCTCTGCCTAATCAAAAAACAAACCTAATTTTAAAATTTTCAACAACAAAAATGTTGTTTAATATTCATTCCCCTTTTTATGCTAGAACCAGCTGTTATTTAAAATGTCATAAAAAGTGATTTTATACTAACTTATATTTCTTTTAAAGAAATGCATGATCATCATGTTGAACCACAAATCTCCTTTTATTAGCTGTATGAACATGCAGTGTGTACAAATCTAAAAATTTTTATTCTCCTTACATATGTTTTGCATTTGCAGTAAGTAGCATGAAGTCATAGGTGTGGTCAAACAAGCTGGGTTAATAAATACATATATACATATTGGGTATTTTCTTTGTACATTGAGGCAAAGGTTTCCTTGAGCTGCCTGCCTTTATTTGTGTGAGCAAGATGAAGATGTGCAAGAACTGACTACAAGACTACCATGAAGCTATACAATGATTCTCTTCAGATTGCTAAGTCTGTCTTGTTATTTTAATATATTTCAAGACATCATCACTTGGTGGTTTTGTTTGTTTGTTTGTTTGTTTGTTTGTTTTTCTGAGCATGGGCCTGCCAAACAACAGTTATTTAATATATCATAACACGGAACTTAAAACTACCTTACGTGACAGCATTTTTGAAAGCATTATCGAGACTCTGCTGAGTGTGTTACTGCCTTAATGGGTTTTTTTTTCCTTCTCCCAGGAGAGTGGAAATTGAAGCTCAACAATACAGGTTTCTAATTACTTCTTAGCACACCAGTCCAGTGAGGTTGTAGACTAAAGATGGTTGTTCTTTTCTGAGCAGGTGGAACACTCTGAATGCTACGCAGAAGACAGAAAATTCAGCCTGTAGAAAAATGGAGGTTTCAGCAGTTATTCCTGCTCAATTTAGGGAAAATGTATCTAAAATTCAGATTTTTTTAAATGAAAATCCTGGGAAACAGGTGTTTTGAAACATTCTATTTTTTTTCTACTCGGTGTGTAAGAAAAACTACAAACTTTCAGATCAAAAGTGCCAAAAAACACTTGACACCTCTTTTGACTTTCAACTAAATGATATTTCAATGAAACCAGAGTGTTCCAGCTTTTGGCAGAAAAAGGCATTATTAGGCAAAATAATTATTTTATTTTTTCCTAAAAGACAGTTTTATTTCTATTTGGTTTAGTTGTCCTTGCTAAAAAATTCCTTCTCTGTCATGTCCGGACTCTGCTATTGAAAAACCTTTGGATCTGACTCCACAGAAAGGTCTGTGGCAGGTGTCCTCAAAGAACTGCATTAATTTCTCTGTGTTGTTTGTGCTTGCCTGCATACAAAGCTGCAGTCCTGAAGCATCTCTGTATAACTCTGCAAATAATGAACTTTCCCACTGTAAAAAAACCTTCTACCAAGCATTCCTACAGCTTGCTGCGCATCAGACATCTGCACTGGGCAGACATGGTGACACATCACAGGCTCTGGACTCAGCCCTGTGAGCACCCAAACTGGATGAAGTTCAGGTCTGATCTCAGGGTGACCAAGAAGAGGTAGAACCCTAAGATAAGTAACATGGCCCGAGCAAGTCCACCTTGGGAAACTGCAAGAGGCAACACTGAGGTTCATTTGAACAACTTCATTTGAACTGTCAGCATTTTAGTGAAAGTGGAACCATGCTTAGAAGTTTTGCTGAAAAACAAGCCTTGTAATTCAGACAGTTCTGTGAGAGTGACCAACTTCTGTTGAAAACAAAATACCAGTTTCAAGTCCTCATACATCTGGAAGAAAGCTGGACAGCATAATGTAAGTTAAAAAGTTAAAAGCAGAAAGTCTCATCACAGGAGAACAGCTGATTAATATTTGACTCACAAAAATTTTTACTTTTTTTCCCCTGTAAACACTCAGTTTTTGAGGCTTGACTAATGCTTTGTGAATGCTAAAGACATTAAATTGTGGATCCTCTGATCCTGTATGCTCAAACATTGTGCTAAAACGTAATGATCCTTAATTTGGTGAGGGTTCTCAAAAGCAGTAATCCTTCATTTAGCAGAACTGCCATGGTTCATTTCCAGAAGGCCTCTATGTCTTTGGAGCCAAAGGTATACTTGGCCTGTGTGAAAACTTCGCTGTGTTGCATAGAATATACTAATACTATACATGTAATTAAAGTATGCTATAGCCCCCAAAAAATTTACAGTAGTTTTCTTTGTGTTTTGAGGTACTTATATAATGATAAAATTAATGAGGACAAGTAGAAGGGCAGATTTAGGCACTATAGTATTCAGTGTACACATTGAATTTTACAATTTCATGATGCAAAATAATACTGTAAGCCATTAGGGCACTGTTTCCTGTTTGTAATACACATTTGATTTCTGTACTGCAGAAACAGACTTAAAAGCTCCAGAACCCCCTAAAGAATTTATTATTTTTAGGTCTTTGGAGGGTTTGTGATTTTTAAATTCAGCCATATTTCTTTAACTAAATCTGGTTGTGAGTAACTGTTAGTAATAACGAACTATTTGAAATACCTAAAAAAGGCTTTTAGTTTGCCTTACAGCTTAGCACAGCATGCACTACACATAGCTGAGCAAAAGTAGTTTTACCACTCATGAAAACAGTCCTGTATTTGACAGGAATTTGACTAAATGATAAAGTCAGTAGGCTTACCAGCACTTTTATTTCTTTGCTGGAAAATGAAAATACAGCTAAATACACAGATAAATAATACATACTATTGCTGGGGAAACAATTTCCTTTTCAGCTTTTTATACATTGCTATAAATCTTAAGATGCAGTTTTCAGAGTTGCACAGGGTATTTGACTATATCCTTTTTATTTAAATTGCAAATGAACACATAAATGCCAAAGGCCTGGATTTTTAAAACACCTTGAGGGACTGCTAATCTTATTCATGATTCTTTTTCCCATTTAGGGAGGAAAATATTTGAAGCTAGAATACTAGCAGTGGTGTCCAGAAATATAATCTTGAAAGTATTTTTCTCTCTGTAAGACAGAAAAACATTAGAAAATTGTATACTAGTGACTAAACAGCCTCATTTATAAATTAAATGGTGGTCACTACATTGCCAGAGTTGCTATAGCCTGTAACTGTGATTAGGACCCCACTACACTAAGTATTGTACATACAGTGTAAAATAAACCATACCCCCAAGAAAGCATAAAACCAAAGAAATTAAACATGAAAGAAAGCATTGCCATGATCAGCTCACATATGGGAGACTAAATGAACTGCTGTGGAGGCTCCTAAAGCACCACATATTAAAAATTCTTATTATAGCTTCATCCTTTGTGCCAAAATTTTCTTCATTTGGGAATTTAGGTGTCATGTAAAAAAAAAATAAAATTATTTACATAAAAAATAATGAGCCATTTTATTTCTATTTAATAGGAATCTAATAAGTTTGACATCTTCTCTGTTCAACAGAAAGCCATTTTGTATTCAGTTCACTTAGAGACTGCAGTGGCAGGGGGACCTTGGGTCTCATAATGCCAACCTGGCCGGTCCTCACTTGTTTGCTTTGACAATGTGTGCAAATCACAAAGTCACTTGGCACTGGCACACCACAAAATAAGTCAGGCTTAGTGATGATATGCTATGCAAAGGCAGAAGTACTGACCAAGGAGCTGTAAAATGCCAAGAGGAAATCATGATGAGAAAGACATCACTTGATCTCATGTCATTTCTGGGAATTAAAAAGCTGACAGGCACACTGCTCCATTACTTCCCTCAGTTCAGTCCCAAACTCTCCATGGGAATCAAGCACTGCAGCTTGTTTTTTCTGACCTTAGGCCAATCTTCTTTCAGAACAGAGCAGAAGCAGGTGCTCAAAAATTAATCTAATGACTCAGTAGTACAAGGACTAATGTAGACTACAGACTTGAATTGCCTTCCTTCCTTCCTTCCTTCCTTCCTTCCTTCCTTCCTTCCTTCC
>VZRH01002680.1:328201-376511 GCA_013397555.1 Urocynchramus pylzowi | reverse complement strand
CCTTCCTTCCTTCCTTCCTCCTTCCCTCCCTCCCTCCCTCTCTGGTTGCCACATCTTATTCCCCTTTCTGTTTCTCTCTCCCTCCCACCCTTCCTTCTGGCTTTAGTCATCAGCCAGTAAAACACTGTAAAATAATACATTGCCAGTCTCTGCTGCCTAAGCTGCCCCACGCGGTGTTGAACAATTAAAAATTCATGGAGGTCTGCAAGAGAGAAGGCAAGTTTGAGACAAGGGAGAGAGCCTACAGTCCAGTGAGAGCATAAGTTAGGAAGGGTGAGATGTGTTTCTCCTTTCCAATCAATAAGTAATATAAGAATTTAATTATTTATTGAAGTAGATATTAGGAATCTGATCTCTCTTCTCCATGTGATGCTGACATGTTACTATTTCTGGTCCTCATTTCTGGAGTAAATTATTTACATATATATATAAACTGCCTGTGAGATTTTGAGTTTATTTATGTATTGAGTGTCACACACAAGGGGAAGATTGTTCCACGTTCATATACTGTATGATGGGCTCTGAGATCAGCACTACCATTTAGCAACAAGGCATTGGAATCATAATATAGAGATGCATGCTATGTCCAGTGCTCAGCAAAGGTCAAAAAGTAAATCAAACATTTGGAATTACATTAATAGGAAAAAATAATGAAAGAAAACTGCATTAAACAATTGAATACATCCATGGTTCAACACCAGAAATGCCATGTACAGTTGTGGCTCTCTGAACTCACAAAATATATACTGGAACTAGAAAGCCTTCAGAGACAAGGAATTCTAAGAATGGAATGACTCACTTAGACAATGATCTTCAACATGGAAATGAAGGCAGCTTAATCAAGACAGAAGTCTTCAAAATCATGAGTAGGATAGTGAACTGTCATTTGTCTTATCCAACATAAGAAAATCAGGACCATCAAATTAGGATAGGAGAGGCTGACAAAAACCAACCAAACAAAAAACCCCAAAAAACCAAAAAAATCCCAAAACATTAAAATCAAGAAGAAAGTTATGGTTGTGTTAGGCCTGTGAAACTGTTTGCTTTAGGGCATCTTGGATGACAAAATGCATTTTGCCAAGAGGGGACTAACAAGCATTTGGAGGAGAGATTAATTGATGATTACTAAGTAGACAAATACCAGCAGGCTTTTGGAATTTTCCAAGCTGAAAATTGTTGGAAGCTAGAAGAGTATGAACAGGGGAATTGCTGCATATTCCTGCCTTCTTTGAACTCTTCCATAGGGGCTCACTTTTCTTCACTGTTGAAGTCAAAGCAGTTAAGATGTGGTGTGACAAGGACAGCAATTCTTGTCCTCTGTGATCCTTCCTTGTGTATGGATCTGCTTCAGCAGTAAAGATGAAAGAACTGCAAAAAATATCCTCATACAGAAAAGAAAGGGTAGATTTCTTGCATCACACTTCAATGACCTTCAGAACATGCGCGAGAACACACAAGAGGCCTATATGCTTCTATGGAGCTCAGTCTCAATCTTTCAAATCTCAAAATAATTCTTTAGTCATTGTCCAGCAGAGTTTGTTACTGAAAATTCTGTGGAATAAATGACATAATTTTGTTACCTGCTAATTTTGTAGCCTAAAAGCCAACAGCACCAAAATGTTCTGGTGTACACCCATGCGTTTGTTGAAATATGTGTGGGTCAAATGATTCATCTTGATCCTCACAGACTTTTTTCATATTCTTGAAAGTCAGAAGATGCATGTAGTTATTTAGAGATTAAAACTTTTTTTTTTTTTCACAACCAGAAAACATATGGGCAAAAAAGAGAACAGATACTGTTNNCAGAAAACATAGGGGAAAAAAAGAGAACAGATACTGTTGTCCCTGCCAGTCTGAATCAGCAGATATGGAAAGGTGCCTGGTGTTACCATACTTGGTGTAGACCTGAAAACCAAACAGAGAAATATATGTTGCCTCCAAAGCACTAGGAGGATATTTATATAATAAATAATATTTATTTTATTTAATAAATAAGTAAATAAAATAAATAATCACTTGGTGATTTAATAATAATAAATAATTTTAATATTTATAATATTATATTTAATAATTACTTGGCCAGAAACATTTGGAGCAAGCCCTATTCAGTCCAAAGATTAATTCTTAGGAATTCACTGTAAAAGAAAACCAAAGACTATAATTTATGTAGCAGAATCCAGCTCACTAAAGAAAATAATAATAGCATCATATTGTGGATGTGATGTTGAGAGGCCTGCCCTAAGAATATTTCCCAAAAGTCTCTTTTTCCTTTTAGAAGTAATCTCACATGTTGCAAGGACTAGAGATTAACTTGTGATTCCAAATACGTACTCTGTTGTTCCACATTGCATACTCACTTCCATTACATGATCAAGCTTCATCTTAAAAATATTAAGGTTTCTTCCCCTCAAAAGCCATACAGAAAGTTGTCTTAGGATCTTGTTGGTCAGACAGTTGGACAACTGATTATCTAACTTCTATTAATATAAGCTAGTTTATACTTTAATCCTTATCTTACACTTTTTCAGGCTTCAGACACTTCCCAGATTTGTGTTGCTGCTAAAGGATATTGAGATATGATATATTTTCAGATTTCTACAATGATAGAATGTATTCCTAAACATCAGTAAGTGATGAATGGAGGATCCCATTTACACTCATTTTTAACATAAATATTTAACCACTTTCTTCCTACAGTCTTTAGTACCTTAATGTTCACTGTGGCTGATTTGAAAATCTTCTTATGTCATTTATAATCTTTGGAATCTTAATGGAGATTCAAAGATATATTTCTGTAATGGTCTGACTGATATTATTTTTTTCCATTCTTTTAAGATTTAATTTTGCTCTAGGTGTAAACCAGTTGTTGTCAACATACAGAATCAACACACAATTTAACAAAAAGTATTATAAACTTACTGACATGCCTTCTGAGGTGGTTTTTTTTTTTTTTTTTTTTGGTCACTTTCCTGCTAGTTTAATGTTTAATCATACTTATAATTTTTATTCTGGTAAGTGGTGTCTGTCTATCATTCAAAGAGTTAAAATGAAATACTGATTTTATCTGACATGCCAGTTGCATTTCCCCTTTGTCAAGGGTTCTCAGTGTTGTAGTTCTTATTGGAGGACTTAATCTTTTTTATATTCCCAGGTTTTTGATCAATTTATATATTCGGATATCCTCAAAATTATCCTTGAACATCTCATTGCAATACTAAATAGTTTTGTGTTTTCTTCATCAAAGTCATTATATTCAATTTCCTTCACAATCTGCCTCATGGTAAAGAAAGAAAGAAAGGGGTAAACCTCCAGTGGCGTTTTTCAAGAGCAGAGCTGGTTTTTCATATTGCAAACTGACAGTGACATTACGCAGTGCTTTAGGAGGTGTTCTTTTTATGGACAATACCCTGGTGACACACACCAGAGAAGCAATGGCAGCAGCAGAGGCAGCTGAGGTGGTAGCATGTTTTTAGTGGATGAAACACAAGAACTTGCCAAACCTGTGAGAATGTGACCCACAAGAGAACTTGTTGCCAACTTCTTCCCTTTTTAAATTTTTCCTCTTTCTTTTTCATTATATTTGACATTTTCCTGAGACTCAGTTTTGTAACTCTACAATATGTTATGGCGATGAACAGGAGAAATGGGGCCTGCTCTGATATGGAAAATAGAAAAAGAAAATATGCCAAACAAAATGTTTCAGATACTGGAAAAAGCATTTGTGAAGTGCTTATGACCCTCCTTGTCTTCAGATGCTGGTAGAAGCTGAAGCTCTCCATTCCTTGCACAGTTGTTTGTACACAGAATAAAATAGTATTAATTTCTATCCCTAATTAGAGTTGCTTTATTTTTCTCTCCCAACCTTTGCTTGAAAAAGAATATCAGCCTTGGCTCTTTGTAGGGAACAGCAAAAGGCTGCCTGGTGGACTTTGGTGCTCCACGAGTTGTGAGCCATGCAAAGGCTCAGTACTTGCATTGGTGAAACAGGACATGGGGACATAGGTAAATATTTGACTTCCTTCATCTCCTCTCCTTGCTATTTCCACATATGTGAGCAAATCTTTTAATGAAGCATTTTTTATTTTGTCTGCCCTATCATGTCCTTCCCTGGTCACCCACCAGGCATTTCCTCAGATCAACCCAAATGAGAAGTTTAGTGAGTTTTCTAATAGAAGATTGCTTCACAGGTGAAGACAAGCTGTTTCAAAAGCAATAAGAACTCTGTTCTCAGATGGTGAAGCAAGGGCATACCCCTAAGGTTGAAAGGCTGTATTTTGTTTGAATAACTGGGATAATTTTTTCATACATGTTTAGGTTGTCACTGAAGACTAAAATACTTCAGCTAATGAAAGTTATTACTTCCACGTTTGAAAAAAACTCCAGAA
This sequence comes from Urocynchramus pylzowi, assembly GCA_013397555.1. Taxonomy (NCBI): domain Eukaryota; kingdom Metazoa; phylum Chordata; class Aves; order Passeriformes; family Fringillidae; genus Urocynchramus; species Urocynchramus pylzowi. Next base: position 372,126 of record VZRH01002680.1, on the reverse strand, counting down.
TTTCAAAATCAGATTCATTCTGCTGTTTCTCTGTGACTGAATGAGTTTAATTTAACACATGATGATACCTTCTTACCATGTCTGTCAAGTGCTTTCAGGCCTACTTGACAAAGGAAATAATTGGCATTTTTTGTTAAGTTTTTTTCAAGTTATGTGCAATACTCTTTGCACCGCTAAAGAAAAAAAAATTCTGTTCTAAAGTTTTAAAATCTAATTAATCATTTCTGCTCACTGAACTGTTATGTGCAAATGTGCTTTCACTGTTACAGTTGTACAGCTTGAGAACCCTTCACATGACTTTTTTTCTCTGCTAACATTTTCACACCTGATCAAATTAAAGATGTACTGTACAAGTACACTTACCTAAAAATTATTATCTGTTATCTGTGTGCATCCATGTATGCTTCTTTAAGAAAATGCTCTGTATCTCTGCAACAGCTTCTGACTATCATGTGATGCAGGAATTACCATGGTAACTACTTGTATGCATTTTTTATTGTACAGCACAATGAGAAGGTAAGAAAAGCTGTGAAAGTTGGTGGCAACACAAGTTACTGCTGCCCTGGGTTTGCATAGCTAAGTCACTCACTGTAATAAAAACATTGCTGTTGCCTTAGGATAGAATGTTTCTATTTCATACATTAAATCCAAAGTAGGCATATTTTATTGCAAAATTAATTTGATTTCTTGTATATTTGTGATTTATGGCTCAGAGAAACACATTTGCTTGCATTTAGGAAAGAGAAAGTGAAGAGGTCTTTTGCTCATTAATCTCAAGGACAAACTATTAGGCTTTCTGTATTCTTCTGTAATATTTGTATAGAAATTGATATATTTCTCAAAAAAGGAATTCACAGACTCCTATTCCTTAAGGGAAATACATATTTCATGTTTAATGCTCTTCAAAAAATATGAACACAGAAAATTCAGTAAAATTGCATTTTCGTACATAGGATTACCATGATTGCTAAAGCATTTTTCTTTGAAATGCTACATTTTGAGAGATGTAGAACCTGAAATACAGATGTTGATTTTTAGGAGATAATAGCTGTATATGCCTCTAATAATATAATTTTAATATCTTCTAGGTGTTGCTTTGTGTGAGTGCTACCAAGACAGAGCAACAGCCTGTGCATGTAATCTCATTCACTGGCAATTGTTCTGATCCCTCAAGGAGCTTTTGTTACTCATTCACTGCATATCTGCAGAGCTAAGAAGCTTGAAGAGGTTTACTGAAGGGCCCAGTAAAATCTTGTTTCCTGCAATTCACTGCTGAAAGGAGAGCAATAGAAATACTATAAATGGAAAAATCTGTGCCTTTGAAGGGAGGCTCCAAAATGGAGATAGAGAAATAATTTTCCCCATCAAATTATTTCGAACTAGTTTTAAGTCCTGTGAATTGCTGAACATATTCAGCACTCACAGCCTGATGTTACAGGAGTCTCATTTGCAGAAATGAGTGTAGAGAATGTTTTTCCCTGCAGCTCAACCACAGTTTTCAGACTCTAAAGGGTCAAGTGCTCTACGAGAATCAATAATTAAATTGGGCCAAAATTAATCAAACTTCAATCCAATTAATCCAAGTATGGGTCTGTTTTTAATTCTTCACCCAAACCATAGCTCTATAGTACATTAGAGCTAGAAACTGGGAACTGTTTCTAGCTCTGCCCGTAGCCTACTGCATAAATGTATCGTGGTCCTTTCAGTTTGTAGTTTGTAGGATTTTCCAGCCTGCAAGAGAGCATAATGATCTCTTTTCTCTGTGAAAATGTCTTTGAGATGACTCAGGTAACATAAGAGCAATCAGTAGCTTTGATGACATCATGAAAAAAAATTTTAGATCAGCTGTATTGCAGCTGCATCTTTCTTCTTTGTTCTTCCCCAGACAAGAGAATCAGCCATTCTGCATGGTCACAGAATTGAGATTGCTGGAGCAGCACCTTTGGTGGTCTCCCAGCACAGCACATTCCACATTCTATCTCCAAAATGCATGCCAAGCGGCCAGCCACTTCACATAACAGCAACTTGCATAATGGAAGAGAAGCCCAAGGAACACCTTCTAAAAGCAGCATAAAGTATGAACTGATTACATTTTTCTCAAATATTGCTTTGAATATTTGAGAAAAATGTTGAGGAAAAAAAATTTGAAGAAGAAAAAAAAAAGATGATAAAGGCTGCTTTCACAGTGATTTGTGCTTGTACTGGTGTTTTTTATCAGGATTGTTACAATTTCACTTAAGCTACTTGAAAGATATTATAAATAATAATAATATATTATAATATATAATAATGTCATAATAAAATTAAGTTTCATGGGTTCCATAGTTGCCACATCTGAAGCTAGAACAATTGCCTCCATGTCAATACTGAACAGGCAGAGGACAAAGAAAATGAAAAAACAAAACATTACTTCTCACCTGAGCTTGAACAAAGAATTCTGATGTTAAAAGTAGCTATCTTTGCTCCTAGTCTTTCTCCTTGTCAATATCACAGCCTGCCACCTGCTAGGTTTAAAAGCCCCACAAAGCTGCATTATTTTCCTGTACTGAGCCATGGGCTGATGTCACTCCTCGTATAAGACAATAATCAACTAAGTTTTCTCTTGAGGTAGTTCCATAATGAAATGATCTATCTTTGCAGTGCTCACTGGCAGTGCACAGTAACTGCCTCTACTCAGGGGGTCTCTGTTATGTGTTTATTTCTATGAATGTCTTTTTCCAAACCTGCATTGAATTTTATTTGGAGAAAAAGATATTACTATTAGTCTATTAATATATGTCTTCTCCTCCCACTTAAGAATTGTTAGAGATAGTGACCTTAAGGGAAGTTTTTGAGCATCAAGTTACATAGCCTATGTGCTAATGCTCTAAAGGGAAAAAGGAAGTTGCATGTGTCTGATGTTTTCTACAGTATTGATCACTCTCTCAGTGCTGCAGATCCTCTTGGGAGGTTCAGAGTGATAAAAGCATGCTTCTCTGGATGTAAATGCTTTTACTGAATATCATTACAAAACACTGCCAAAAAAACCCCAAACAAAAATGTATTAAAATTACTGTTTAAATAGTGATTTTTAGGACTTTGAATATTTGGAAAAGCAGAATTTAAAATAGCTTTAGAGCTCTTAGCAGTGTTGTCCTTCTGTATATTTTGTGTGCAAAATAAGTGTAGCATGTATCAACTGATCCTTAAAAAACCTTATTATACATGTAGCAAAATATACACACTGAAATTTCAGAAGCATGTCTACCTTGTCTATTTCCCAAATGTCAAGTGCTTAATTAAAACATTCCTTTAAGAACATTTCTAGACTATATTTACTGTGTAGCTGGTATCTTTGGGAGGAAAAAGTGAGAAAAATCTCATATTGTGTGAGATTTTAGCAGACTTCACCTTGTACAGTGTCAGGGGGAAGTAAATCCTTAGACAGTATGTTGCTGCCACTAAAAATTACATGATAGCATATTCTGTATTTTGTGATCCTGAAAGGGGCTCAATCTGAGCCAAGAGGTGTTCAGCTTTCTTCATCTCTTGCAGAAGGAGCTGTCTTCTGCCAAGCTAGGTAAGAATTGGGCTGCTTCGCATAAATTCTTCATCAGATAATGAAATAATAGAAGTGTTTCCTGATGATCTCACAGTATATCCTATTTCCCAGTCTTGATAGTGGCTCCCAGCAGTTTCCACAGGTTCTCTGTACAATATCTGATGCAGCTGGAGTGATTGTGCATATCTGTATGCAGACTGTCCATATAGTAGTACTAGTTGGCTAATTCTGACAGTTTTCAGTATTTGTTCCCAAAAAGCAAAGATTACAGCAAAAAAAATAGGATTTTGTAACAGTGCAGGCTTTGGGTAGAAAGAATATAGAAATATATATAGGATATTGAAAAAATAATTTGTGAACAAAGGAAATAAATTTGGTCCAAAGGTTTTCCTCTGTATGTAATTAGTCTACTTCCTAATACAAGATGTTCTCAGAATATTAACAGAATGTTTTGGGTTGAAAGGGGCACACAAGGATTATCCAACTTTTAACTGAATGGCTCCTATGGGGATGGAACTCACAACCTTGGTGTTATTAGTACAGTACTCTGACCAACTGAGCTCATCTCAGCGTCATGACATATGACATACTAGTGACGTTTTCTTTATTGTTATGTTTCATAACCTTTTCTAAAGATTGCTAAATGCTATTTCAGGTCTAACAACTATATAATAAATATGTAATCTTGTTTTTACATATATTCTACAATAAAGAGCACCCAAACAAAACTAAAACAGTGATGTACACATGATGGCATAGCTATGCAGTAAAGATCTCCAAGATACATTTTGGAGATCCATGTCTCAAGCTAATAACCTTTCATGTTTCCCCATTTCATCTGTATTTTGTCCTCTCATCTGCCACCACTGGGACCAGTATTCATATTCCAAACTGTGGGGCAGCTGTTAGACTGTTTCCATTATTATGATTTTATTTTTAAAAAGGCAACTTGCCATAAAACATGCCGCGTATTTTAGAATTCTCATGTGAAGGGAGTGATGATTAGCAGACACATGGTTTGAAGACACAGCTTTTGTAAGGAATCCTTAGTTCTCCCTCACTGCTTCAGTGACTAATTCTTTCTCCTCCAAATGCCAGATTTGTTATATGAGCAGAGCATATGACTAGGGGGACAGAGAAAAAGTCATGTGTGCATGCTTAACTTTGGTGGTGAGCATAAAAAAATAGATTGCTATCTATTTGCAAGGCCTTTTTTTTATGCCAGAGTCCTGACAGAAAGATTTTGAAATGCAGAAAAGAGCGAAAGATTTGGTTTAATAACCTTTTCTGATACAGGCAGAAACAGGTGTTCATGAGAGAATAAAAATGAAACTCAACACACTTGCCATATTTGATGTTGAATTCTGTTTAAATTTTTCAGTCAGGCAAATATTTCTGTTCATACCAATGCAGTCTATCTGAAAAATCCTGAAAGTAATTAATCTTGCTGAAAGGAAAATCTTAATAGCTGTCATGTCAAGCTCCCCTCATAGAGCCAGAGAATGGCTTGGCTTGAAATGTCATCTTGTTCCACCCACCCCTGTTATGGTGCTTGTTCTCAGTATATAGGATTCTGTATCTAATCAACTTGACCTAGAGTGGGTGGATTAGCAGCCTTCAGGAATTAGAGATAAAGGATATGATTCACATGTCAAAGTATGCAACAGTGTGAATAGCTAGGAGTACACAACCAGACTTTGGAGAGTTTGGAACATCGTGTTGCCAGCTCTTCTTTGATGTTATCAAATATAAAAGCCACACTGGTAGTTTTTGTACACTCAGGAAATGGAGCTAGTAGCCAAATTTTCTCTTTAAAAATAGCTGTTTGAACAAAAGAGATATTAACTAAAAGATGGGCAGGCAACTCAGAAATACCAGAGAAAGATAGATAACATAATTCATGCTCCTGCAAGTATTTCATTCTTTATCTAAACAAAGGGTAACAACTTCAAACTATATACTTCACCACTAGATTGGTCACTGTGAGATAGAAAAATGTTTTTATATTCTCATTTACTATTTATTTTATATTCAGTATTTTTCTCAGTATTTGGATGTCAAACTGTTGTCAGTTGTACAGTATGAACAATTTTCCTCCTTTGCTCAGAACCATTCATAATTCATTGCCTGGATTTGACTAACTGTATCTCTTATGAATTTACAAATAAGTGAAATTTCTTATACTCTAGTGGCTCCTTGTGGAGTTGCCTTTTTTAGACTAAACTGCACATGATTCACTGTTTGTTTAAGGGGTTTTTCTTCTACATTTGCTATGATGTATATAGAGGTTTTGATTCTTAAGTAAATAGCTAGGGAAAATGACCCAAATGTTTGAAGAAAGAAGTTCTTTATAAAGTAGTTCAGCAGTTTCATGATATGCATTTTCAAACTGATTTGTTACTTGGGTTTTTGCCTGACTTTCTATTCATTGTGTGTTAACTCATTAAAAAATGTGCATAAATGAAATCTTCCAAAATTTAAATTACAGATGTATGGAACACTTATACTTATTAACCTGGCCTGAATTACCTGAATAGAGCAGAGCTGCTCTACCAAAGTTGCATCATTATCCCTTTGCAACCCTGCTGCTTTGTTTCTATCAACATATCCCCATCCCCTTTTGCCTGTTTCGGCAACATACATGAAAAAATGAATATATTCTTTCACAGAATAAGAAGCAAACCTTTTAGAAATGGATAATTAGTCATTTAGACAGTTAGACCAATACGCAATACTTAAAACCTTGACATTTCTGAAAGTATGCAATGAAATATTTGGCCTCCTGAGTAGCATATACAATTATCACATTTGTCTACTGAAATTTTGAAAAAAAGATGCTCCACTTCATCTTTTGATGGCACAAATACTTATCTGTGTGCAGAGTTCCAGCTCCTGAAGAATCCCCTTGAAAAGGATTCCATGGATGATGTAGACCACTGTGGCTGCCCTTACCAGCCGCAGGAAGGATTGGCATATGGACAGATTAGAGGCAAAAATTTTGCTGTCCAAATGGTTCTCTGGATTAAGGACTCAAATGAAGCTGAAATAACAGATCTGGGCTGGTAACTGCACTTTGCAAATTTGGTCTGTTGGGTAGTGAGACAAGGAACACAAGTTGGGAACTGGGCACTGCTCTTCTCATAAAGATCATTGGCTAATTGATTACACAGAAAACAGTTCATGTAGATGAAAAAAACCCCACTTGTTCCATTAATTGACAAATGTGTTTTGGCTGAGGCAGAGGATTGTTAGCAAGTTACTAGGAAAAGGGGATGATATTTTACTTGAGGTGGTTGAATGCCACCCCAATTAAGTGATTTCTTTTTCTTCTTATTCCAAAATTTCCAGTCTGAAAATTAACAAGCTATTAAAAAACAGAAGCAAAACTTCTTACAGCTATTAAATAACTGTACTTCTTATTACTGGGATGATAGAGAAGATACAGTCTGATTCTGGTCATGTGGTGCATCTGATTGATGGCAATAGAGCATTTGTAACTGCAGCTGATATGGGGGGCTATATTATAAACTTAAGTAGTTTAATTTATCACAAATTGCTCTTAAACATCACAATTAAAGTTCTCAAATTAGTGCCCTATGAGTTAATTATAATGTTTGTGTTTTGATCTTGTTTTCTATTAAATATGCAATCAAGGCCCTCTCAGTACATAGGTGCTGAGGAACCAGAGATCAATGTCTGAAGTGCTAGGACACAATAGTGGTGAGTACTACTGAGCTGTAATCAAGGAAAATAATCCTTCTGTCTTCAAATTAGAATTTAAATGGGGTGATGAAACTGAGCAAGAAAAAGAAAACGTATTCATTAGTTTATGTTATTACTTTGTGTACTGAGTGACATGGAGATGTCATGAAAAACTGTATTAATTCATTGTGCATTTTTTCATAATATATGTGGAAAAGAAGTCAGTCAATGTTGTACAAATTTGAATTCTGATGTTTCCTAACTGCTAGCACTTGCCTTTGCAATCTTCAGTCTTCACACACACTCATATAAACGTACAGAGTAGCAACCAGAATTTCCAGTGACTCTCTGTTGTACATGCTCAGTTTGAGGTCTGAGCATCATCTGGGGGCAGCAGAAGACAGGAGGAATTAGAAGGTGGGTTTATTGTTCTGTCTGTGGACTTCAACTTCCTTTCAAGCCTCGAGTGAAAAAGGAGAGATAACTTTCTGATTTTCTGTTTAGGTCATAATAAATTCACCCACACTAAGTAGAGAGGCGATTGTGAATGCTAGTGTAAAGCACATAAAGTGAGTTTACCTAGAACTAATAGAATTTTAAAATTAAAATTAGAACTGCTATTTCATGTAGGCATTTTCATTTCTTCCATGTAATGTATAAATTATGTCCCATTTTTTGTGCCATATCAGAGGCACAAAATATGTTGCTTTTAGAATCAATTAGGTTGGAAAAGACTTCTGAGATCATCAAGTTCAGCCTATTACCAAGCACCACCATGTCAACTGGACCATGGAACCAAGTGCCACACCCAGTCTTAAACACCTCCAGGGACTGTGAAGGTAGGATTAGTGAGGAGGAACCTGCTGAAAGATGATGTAGGGTCTAGGAATGCTTACTTGGTAATGTGGCCTGTTACGGGTAAGTTCAAAACATGAGATCAAATCTTAATGGTAAAGTATGCCTGTATTTTCTTAGTAAAGCATTTTATCTACTGCGAATATGATATTAGTATATTGCAAAATTTACCCCTAACCATGCTGACTGTCAAAGTTGTTACTAACAATCTCTCTTTTTTCTACAGATAAAGACTGAGGAGAATGATGTCTGCAAACCAAAGTGTCCATTCATAAATGCCTTATTAAGAATATGGTGCTGATTTTTTTTGTCATACATTCTATTAATCACAAGAAAAACAAAGGACTAATTAAATTTGGTTTACTTACTGCAACAAGATAAAAAGTGCTTTAGAGATTAACTGTAAACTTGTTATTAGTGCCCAAAAGCAGACCAATAATTCATCTCTATTTCTTCCTGCACTTTGTTATTAATCACAAATTAATGGCCACACAGACCAAATGAAATGATGGACTCCAGTTTTTTTTCCTCAGGAAATCCACATAATTTCATTTTAGATGTCACCAGGAGTCTCCTGCTCTGTCTGTTCAGGTAACAGAGGCAGAGCCACACAATGTCACACCAGGCTGCCAGCTACTCTGTCCACACTTTTTTCTCATACAAACTGTAATGTATGATCATCAAAAAAGGTTTTTAAAAAAACTTTAATTCCTAATAAAAATTTCATGGACCTTTTATTTTGGAAGTGAATTAAGTTGCCCAAAAGTGTTTGAATATGTGACAGGTTTATACCCTGTTATTAAGATAGTTTAAGTTTCAAAATCAGCAACAGAATTTTGCTAATTGATTTCATTGTTTTCTCTGATGTTTAGTTTTGCAGTCTGTTTTGATATTGACCTTTAAATCTCTCCCATTAGTCATCTGGAGTATTCTTTTCTGTCTCGTTCTTTCTCACACCTTCCTTTTTCTGCATTTTTTGTGAGATTTTTGCAAGATTATTCCAGGAAGAATCACATGGTATGTGATTTCATTGTAGAGGAAGGAAAGCCAAAGCTGCTTGAAATGAAAGAATCAATTCCACAGGGAATGGTTAAGCCATGCTACCAACATCCTGCTGTTAAAAAAATTGTATATGATTCACTGTTTTATTTTTATAACATAATCGAAAGTAATACATTTTCAAGATTAAATTAATCAATAACAAAATAATAAAGTAAGCATTTCCAAGCAGTGCCTCCAGATCACTTGTTAGTCAAACCAGGAGGCTTTTTTTCTGATATTTCTCTAGGCTGTTTAATTGTTTATGGCACATGCCATGTCTTTCTTGCATGACTTACCTTTTTCACTACTGACAAAAATTTAGGTGAGGATTAAGGCATATTACCTAACTGATGCTGGAACCAAAACATCTGGAACATCTGTCATTTGGGCACCATGGCAAGTGGAGATGGATACATCCCTTGGTGAGCAAGAGCCATACCTTCCCCTCTTTTGCTCTGTGTCATACTAACTTCTTTTTTCTTTGCTTCAAATACTCTTACCAACTCCTGCTAAGAAAGTAGTAGACAGGAGATTACAGAAGGTCAATTCAGTGACAGAAGGATTTGAACATTTCTTGGAATGTGAGAGACTGGTAGCTGAGGCTCTTGATTCACTGCAGCCACAGCCATAGCCCAGGAGTACTCTCAAGCTGACTCACTTCACTGTGAAGTCCTGTGAAAATAAAGCTTTCATTCTGACAGACAATTCACAAATTCCAGGAGCTTTGGATTTGATGAAAATACATAGTATGGGCCTTGTCTCTAGTTCTTCTGTTCTGTTAAAAGGGAGCACAGAGTGGATTCCAGTGAGCAGGAGCACTGTGGAGGCTCTCCTTCCTGGTGGTGACAGTAGCAGAACAGAATTTCAGTGCTTGCAGGGTGCCTCTTTCCAGCAGTGCTCAGTCACCAGTGTAACAGGGACAATTTTGAGGAACTTGGTTTATCTTCATTGTAGTGACATCAGTGCCTTCAAAGCACATTGCCTCCATAGGGAGCAGAACTGGGTATTTTGGTAGAGGAATTACAATTGATTCTCTAAAGTGTCATAGTCTGTGCACTGAAGTATCAGTTAGGAATTGATCTTAAATGTGTGCCAATAATTAAATGTTAAATAGTACTGCTATTTCAACACAACTAAAGTTATTTCAGCTTGTATGCTTTCTGTTAAGTAGTTTTTGTGTCCTCTCAAATTAAATTTATGCACAAGAAAAAATAAGCCACTGATGGCCCAAAGGATTATATTCTAAATAAAATGTGGAGTATTTACATTTAGTGATATAAACAGTAAATTACTGTTGCATAAGGCTGGCATTGTATGAGCAAGTTTCTAGGCTAATAAAAATATTCTAAGGCAAGAAAATAAATTAACTAGAAAATGCTTTTTCGAAAACTACCTTTTGTTTTTACTCATATGAAACACATAGACACACAAAAATGTCCTTTAAAATAATTTGCCTAAAAATGAAATTCTGATTTCTTAGCTTTTCATTTCTGTCTTTTTCAAAACTGAATGTCTTCACTATATAAAAATGGGAGAGAAATGTCTTTAATTGGGTAAGTATGATTGAGATATATGGAAAAAAAATCAAAAGTATGTTTTCTCAAACACATATTTGGAAAGGATATTTAATGTATATAATTTTTTAATGTATTTCATTTCCAGGTTATTTAAAATGAGCCAAAAAGTTTTAGAGTTTTGTCTGAGATTATTATTATATTTTGTAATTAAAGAGTGCACATCAACAGTATTTTCATGTTCATGCAATGGACAATACTGTCTCACAAAGCACTGCCAATCTACTTCTTCACAGTCCCATCACACTTGCAGTTAAGAAAAAGCCACTGAGAACCATCACCGTCAGGATTCCTGAGGCAGAATAGATGATCAGTCTTCACCTTACAGTGCTGCCTTGTGGTTTTCTGTGTGACACTTGTACGTGCCAACCAGCATCTCTTATACGTGCATACATCGTGTCTATATATACATACACACACATTATATATATTATACATCACATGCGTCACAGTTCATTTGGTGTTTCCTCTATGCAGGGTAAACTGTTTGTGCTTTATTGAATCTATGATCAGACATAATTCCACAGAAAAACACAACTGAGAAAAAAGTTGACCTTATCTTTATTTGATTCAATTTTAATTCCACAAGGCAATATTTACAAAAAAGAAAATAGCATTGGAATTTTCTAGATTAAAAATGAAAATAATTTTTTTGCATGTTCTGATGTTTACTTTGAAGAGAATGATCATGTTATCCTCACAAACTCTTTTAGTGCAGGCCCATTGGTGGCATCTAGCCAGTTATGGCACTTTCAATTGATTATACAGTACAAACTCTAATTAAATGGCAATCTTCCAATCTTAACAATGCAATACTTTCTCTTTTACATGCTTTCTCATAATTCACTTTCTGCTTCTGAGCATTGTTTTTGGAGAGGGTGCAGGTGCAAAATGCTCAGGGTAGTTAAGGCCTGTAAGTGTCCCTGGCAGAGAAATGTGTTAGGCACAAGGCTGGGTGCCACAGAACGTGGCAATCAGCTTCTGAGCCAGCTTCTGACCTCACTTTGGCCTCAGAAGAGAGCAACCAGATATTTAGGACTTTGTTCTCAGGTTCTTTCTCCTCACTGTCCCTTCCATTTCAAACCATTCTATGATTCTCTGTGAAAAAAGTGAGGAATTTTGTCAGCTCTTCTGTAAGCATTTCCTCAAGTTTCCTACAATGCTTTATTTCCTGTAATTTCTAATTTATCCATGTATTTTATGTCTGACTTTAAGTCTGTTTCATACTTATTCTTTACCTACTTTCTTATAGATAAGAGCCTGTCCCAGGTTAAACAATTGCTTAAAATTTTGTATTGCTTTCTAACATCTTGCCTGTGGTGTTTGAAAGAAACTGTTTCACCTGAAACAAAAATTGCAACGATTATATGTTTCTAATGTTAAAATTTCACCAAGGAGACATTTACCAACAATCATTTTGAACATTAATTACCAAAGATGGCAAATATTGTCTAAGCAGTTGACCTCAGTGTAACTAAGCACACAGGCTTCTGCAGTGGCTCATAAGTAAACAGATAATACATTTCATTCTTAGCTGTGCTTGGGGTTACAGCTGAGTGAAGAGACATTAAGCAAAGCTAGAATAACTACATGAGACATGAACTGGATAGAGACAATATCCATAGATATCTAATTAAAATATCTGATTGTATTTCTAGTTCCTTTGATTATTTACACTTAAATCTCCCAGCATGAAAATTATTCATGCAAAAAACACAGACAAATTTCAAACAAGTACAAAAGCAGCTGCTGTTAAGTAGTTAATCTAGATTTATACTAGCCTTTAAATTCCTTCATGGCTTATCATGAAAGGAACAAAACATTTCATCTTTCAGAGGCAGCAACTGAGACTATGATGTTATCTTTCTTACGGTATGCCTTTGAACTGTGACATTTATTCTGACTTTCACCCTCATTCCTATTCCTAGCTTCATGCTGAAAGAGAATTGAATTCATATTTGCAGATATTCTTTTGTAACTTTTATTCAACCTTTACCTTGAGGCTTTCTTTTTCCCCTTAGGCAAGTTTTTTTTTTTTTTTTAATTTGATCAATTGAATTTCATGATCACTTTTGAAAGTAAAGAACACTTTATGATAGCTTTATCTCTGCAACAAAGAGTATGTGTTAACAGAAGGGATCCTACTGAGGTAGATTAAAATATTTTAAGGCTTGTCAATTTGACTGATACTGTCTATATGGAATCATTTGAGGACATGAAGATGAACATCTGAGGTGTTAATCTAGCTCATCTAAATGCAGTTTCCTAAATATTTAAATGTAGCCTGGATTCCGCCCCTTCCTTTTACTTACCTCATTGAAAAGATAACCAAGCAATAAATAAAAATGTGAGTAACAATTTTTTTTTTAATTTTTTTTTTTTTTATTTCAACATAGTGAGCGGGGAGTACCAGATGGGGAACAGAACAGAAATTGGTGACAAGACAAAACCATTAAGTGGCTGTGAACATGGTCTGATTGACAAACAGAGGTGATTCAAGCTTCTGAGACTTCCAAAAGGGGAGCACTACACCATACATGTGCAACAGGCCTGCAGAGCAAGTCTTTGAATCTCTGCAGAAGAGAAACCTCTGAGCAGAAAGAGCACATTCAGAACAGGCTGAAGAGGTATATTTTAGCAATGCTACTTTATAAAAAGGAAGTAGCAAGAGAAAAACATAAACCTGTTTACAAAGGAATATGGGTGTTTAGATGAAGGGTCATGTCCCCTCAAGTCTCCTTCTTCCTAAAGCAGACAGAGCTGCTGCTGCTTGTCTTTGAAGAACCCAATTATTTTCTCCATTTCCCCCTTCTTCCTTCTCTGTCATGTTCCTGATAATTGCTTCCTGTATTTTCACATGAGTAGGAGTCTGTGAAGAAGTAAAAACCTTAAGACCTATCATGCTCCTTCTCCTTCCCAAAAGAATGGATTCTTCCGCTCTGCCATTGAAAGAGGAAGTGAAGAAGCCAAAGCAGAATCAGAGAGCTAAAAAAAGAATGTGGAGATTCCTTGAGTAATGTAGCATTCATAGGCAATTGTTAGGTCCTTACTGAGTTGTAGCTGGCTGAACAGTGCAGTGTCTAATGCCTGGCTTAAAGTCTCTCCTTTGTTCTACATAATTCAAAGGTCTCAAGCTAATAAAAAAACCCCTACCTATACTTAATGAAAGGAAATTATTTAAATAATTCCAAGATAGAGAACCTAGATTGGACTGAAAAGATTAGGCTGAAAATTAAGAAGAATTGATTTTTATTTAGTTTGTATTTTCTGAGCTGTCCATTTACCACAATAAATACAACAGTAATTTTGAAGCCCCTACTTATCCTACTTTTGAATCTTTCAGGTGAAAAGCACTGGGCCTATTACTGCTCTGGTTGGTGTTCAGAAGCCTTTTGCTCAGTTTGCTGTTTCTGCATTATTCCACTTGGTGAAAAAAAATTATTGAAAAGTAAAAACTTTATTAGAAATATACTTATTTTTTAATATAGGGTTTCCTAAAGTTGCTGATTGCTGGGGGCTTTATCTAAATAGTGGGTGGAAAGTAGTATGTTTCAGTTAAGGAGCCTTGTTAGATAATCAAGAAAAGGAAAAATTCTGCAAACAGCAATATGTAGCTTTTAATTTTCTTTCACCTATGCCATCTTTTTGGCTAACACAGATTAATCTGTCTTTCCTAGGTTCACTGCATCTCCCACACTGATCCCCCTGCTCCTTTCTCTTTCACACCTAGGCCAGCCATCCTAATGAGAGGACAAACAATCCTGAGACAGGTGCCTCTCCCACCACAGGCGTGCACATGGTTGGAGGCAAGAACAGACAGTGTAAAAGGCTGGGTGTGGAGCAGAGCTCCCAGCTGAGAGACTCTCTCCATGTCGACACCAGAATTTGTTCTGCAGTGACTATAATTTTAGCCATCTATATTAAAACACATCTAAAAATTACAAGAAACTCTAGTGGTCATTTTTATATAAAAGGATAAATAGAGCATTTTATTAACACTTTTTGCAGCAACAAAAGTGACACAGTCCACATCTTTTTCATTAAACACAGCAAAAGCTATGGTCACGTTTTACATCACTTTGAGGCACAAAGCAAAATACTTCTCTTCTTAAGGTCAAGGTATGATTTGCATTTAAAAAAAGGAGAAAAAAACAAACTTCAAGTTGTATATTGCGGTAGCAGGGTTTCCAATCACTAGCACAATACAATGAACAGACCAAGAATCCAGAATGGATTGTTACATACAATAATATTCATTTGATTGAATTAAGAAATGGATCATCATTGTCATTTTAGAGTATTAAGAAGTGGTCTGGTGTTGCTAACTTCAGTTTGGTTCAGTTTGGTTTGATCCCAACAACCCCAAGTATATACAACAAGCTAAATGTAGGTTAATATATAATCTAGAAGATTATGCACTTCATAATGCATTGCACTTATTGCTTGGTACACTAACGTTGCAGTCACTGTTGAGTTATGCTAAAAAGACAAGCGTGATGCTTGTTGGCTTCTTTCAACCCAACACTAGTTATTTACCACTTTGGTTTATTGTGAGTTTTTATGTTACTCATATTCAGTGTCCATTATTGTTAGGTTTGATTGAAAGACAAATACATCTTTTATTTCAGGGATTTCTAAAATAACAACATTTTCTATAATTACAGTATCTTCAATAAACATATCTATGTATACAACTGTGGCACAATGTGTAAAAATATGAAAGCTATTGAGGGAAGAATAAGGGTTAAATTATTCTCTGTTTCTTCTATTGGTTTCAAAATATCTTGAAAAACAAATGCATCCTTTTTCATAGGGCTATTTGCTCATAGTAATCTTCTCTTTGGAATTTTGTAAAAGACTATATTCTTTTCTATGTTATATTGGGGTATTTTTTTCTCTTTCTAAAGACACCAGTACAAATTTAGAATATACTGCAAAGAATAGAATAATAAAGCTTGTTTTTTGATAAAGGGATTTGCCAGGCTGCCAGAAAAGTCAGACTGAATATTTTATATTGTTTTTATATTAGTTGATAAATGCAGGGAAGAACATGACAATGTCTATAATTTCATGAGGTTCTATAAAGGATAGAAATAAGAATTTGTGCCCAAACATTCAGTATAAAACTCCTAAATAATTCCTTTATTTATCACAGAGTAGCCTGCAGCATGTAATCACGATAAACATACAATATGCCCTATTTGTTCTTTAGGCTTGATACAATTACCATTAAGGGAACTGGATCAATCCTCGTAAACACCTAGGACTCAACCTTTCTTCTTTAAGAAAGTTCTTGTCCTAGACTAAACACACAACTCCTACATTGCACTGAGTAAATGTGTGTCTTTAACACAACCTCAATACAGTGTAACAAATATATAAGTGCATTTTTAATGATCAAGTAATTTTGGCTTTCTAAAAAGAGCATTAGATGTGCCAACTTGGTTGCTTAGTTGTGCTTTAATCTGTAATTATGAGTTTTAGCTCTTGTATACTGTAAAGTATCTACTTGCCTCTATAGTTTTGACCAGTAAACCCTTAAAACTCTAATGTTTATAGAACAAATATAACCTAATGAAAGTGATAACATCACAACTCATACAGATTGCACTTTGATATATTTTTTTACAGTAAGACCTTCCTGTTTGATATGTGTTTACATGTTTATACCACATTTTATTTCTGTGTGCAAACAATCACAATGAATTTAATCACAAACACTACAAAATATACCAAATATTTAGGTTTGTTATGAATAATCTCTTTCCTTGTAGTTGTATGAGTCTTGTACTTCCTCTTGTACAAATTCCTCTTTTTTCTCCCAGCCATTAGGCCAGCCACCATTGACCTGGGTTGTAGCACCATAAGACTTGGTGGTACCATAATTTACATAATTCTGGGTAATGTCCCCTGTCTCCTCAGCAAGTTCATCTTCATGAATAAAGCCACATTTCTCTTCACTTGTCTGTTCAGGGTCTGCCCAGGGCTGTTTCTCTCCTGAAGCAAATATGCCATAGAAGATCACACCTCCGTAATGAACTAGAGCAGCAATGAGGAAGACATACTGCCATTCTTCACGTGTCTGTAAAGAAGAAATTTGCCAAAAGAGTTAGAACATAGATTTACCTCATTCTTCTGAGCTGGAAGATTTAAATTAGGGATTGAGGGTTGTGATAGCACAGCTAAAACATGCAAGCGTCCATTTTAGAAATATTTATATCCATCTTTCTTTGAAAAATTTATCAGCCCACAAAAGCATCAACCTAATGGGCATACAGTGAAGCATGCCTCAAATTTGCATGCCTGGATGCAAGTCCCAGACTCCAGTATGGATAGCCTGGCAAGTTGTTTTATAAAAAGGTCTTTCTCTTGAAACCAGTTGTATCAACTGGAAGATTTGAAAATGGTATTTCCATTTACCTTGTTCTTTGTCATTGCTCCAACAATTATAGGGCAAACCATTCCAGACAAGGTCCCGACTCCATTAGAAATCCCCATTAAAATGCTAGCATACCTTGGGGCAATGTCTAAATGGTTGACATTGAATCCTGCAATAGAAAGGTCAGGGAGTGTTCACACCAAGAGCAGAGCAGTACTTCAGTTGAGAAAAGTGACATGACATTTTTACTTTAACATATTTTGGGCTGCTTAATTGTATTTCTTTATCCCTAAAAGACTTACAATGTTTAAATATTCCTAGAGAGACTCTGGGTTTTCATTTTCTTTTAAGAAAAGATTTTAAAGGGATACCAGGTTAATTTTCTCCCAAAACTGCAGTTTAAGAAAACCCCAAAATCTCCCAGCAGTGTCTGTGTGGAGTAGAGAACCCAGAAGATATTTAGGCAGGGAAAGAATTTGTATTTCATAGTCCCTTCCATGACCATTTCATGCTGTAAATAACATGTCTTTTCTTCTTCCAGTATGTAACATGTTCTTTTCCTATTGCCCACATTTTTCTTTTTGTCGCATAGACCAGCAGAAGGGAGTTCTTTTCTATTCTTCAGTGTTAAATTGGAGAAAATAACAGAATCTATGACTGAATTACTAATTAATTTTGAAGATATTTACTTGTTCTCTTGCATTTTCAGCAGCACAATTCTGTTGAAAGTGTATGCAGTAACTATTTAAATAATCTGAAGAGACAGAATGAATTGTTCCCAAAATAAATACTTAAATAAGTGAAAACAGGAACCAAACCTTTGGTTACAGATAGTATCATGAAAAGGGCAGGCAGTATGATGTGGTCAGCTTGGGGAAAGTGCAGTACACTTCCCAAATTGTACAAAACAAGAATCATACCTTGCAGAATGCATGAGATTAAGGACAGATTTTGTTAGAGGAGATTTTAGATGTTTGGCACAAAATGAGAGAGCCTGTTTGAGACATAAGGAACCAGCATGGGAGAGGATACTAAAATCACAGTGGGAAAACAAGGGGAGGCCAGGTGACTTGTGTTTGGGAAGGGGAAAGGCAAAGGTAAAGGGTTGATGAATCAGCAAGAAAGGGGAATAGCTGAACTCTGATTCAGAAAAGAAATTCTAGTAATTAGGCCCCAAAACAATACAATACTAACAGGCCCCAAATTCGTAAAATAATACAATATTAACAAAGCAACAACCAGTACACAGTGGAAAAAAATAAAAGACTTCTATTTAAACAAAGATGTGTAAATTTAGGTATCATTATGTAATACCAGTCCATTTGTCTTCTATGTTTGATTTCAAGAAAAATCTGTAGTGTACATTAGCATCTTTAAGAGAAGAGAGTCTAATTTGCTGCAATGAACATGGAAAAGATTGAATTATTTGGACAGAAATAATCTAATATAAAGGTTGTAATACCAAATGTATGTTCCTTTATAATGATCATAAATAATGTCCTTTGGGAATTCCAAAGTGAGTGGGTTTTTTAATTACTAGCCATGAATAAAAGCAAAGATAGATGTTTTGTCTCTTAAGATAAAATAGTGTTAATAGTAATATAATCTTACCAGATATGGCAAATCCACTAAAGCCTACAGCAAGCACTAAGAATGAAATAGCCACTCCTTTGCTGTGTGAATATCCCACCACAAGAAGAAGAGTTGCTTCCATACCAAAACCTGGTGAAATAATAAATAAAACCAGATTAAAATCAAATTAAATTCCCTCTCAAATATTTCAGGCCTTAGGATGCCATGATATTTCACAGGAACACAAATAAAACATCACCTCAGAGTGGGGTACAATCAGGTATTTCTTTCATCTCTAAAAAACATGTGTTCTTCCTTTCTCAAAAAATACTTATTTTACTCTTTATATGCTAATTTATTGCCACCTTCTGTCATTTCTAAGATGGAAATAAATACTTGTGATGTGGTGAGGTCATTCCAGTCAACTCTCATGGGTAACCTGCTTGTGAATTTTCCAGCCCTTACCACAGCTAATGTGGCTTTAACACCTCAGAAGTCAAGGATGTAATCTCAGGTAGTTGTCTGGGCTCTCTTAGTGCAGAGGGTGTTTAGATGAGGAGCTAAGACTGAGTAAGTAGCTAAGAGTAGGCAAATCCCCCTCCAAAGTCTCATCTATTTCTTTAATAGTCTAAATGGTTTTGCAAATAACTGTATGGGAATGGTGAATGAGAGCACCTGTGTTTTCTTTTATTTAGTAACTACATCTGCATTGCACAAAAAATGCAGAAAGTATTGCCTCCTAAAAACATACAACTGTGCAGCTTCTTTCTTTATTCTATACAGAACACAATATGAACAGCAAATCCCTTCAAGAAACTTTTAAATAAAATAGACTTACCTCCACAGTTCATTATCTTTCTCACATTAGTTGTTGAAACAATCTGCCTGCTTCTTAAAAAGTCAGCAATTTGTCCCCCAATAGGAACAATAATTGTCATCACTAAATGCGGCACAGCAGATAAGATACCCACCTAAAATTAAAATTAGAATTAGCAAAGTATAAACCCTAAGAAAAAATCTTGATTCTTCATTTTCTGACGCATTCAGCAGCTAATTAATTATTTCTTTTCAATGTCACACTCTGTGTTAAAACTTAAAATCTTGGGTCATGAAATGAACAAAACTAGTTATCTGAAGATTTTATTTTATTTTATTTTATTTTATTTTATTTTATTTTATTTTATTTTATTTTATTTTATTTTATTTTATTATTTTATTTTAAAGTACAGTGAGAATTTCTAAGAACCTCAGAAGGCATGACACTTTTTGCTTATAGACTGTTTTCATAGTTTATATTTAAGCTAAAGCTTTTTCCCCCTCACTTATAGTCCCCGTGCCAGAATTTTCAGAAAGTTCATGACCAAACGTGTAAAACTGTGCCAGCACAAACCCATGACAGATGAGTAACATTTAAGATGTAAATCCATGATAAAGATGTATAACACTTTTCTTTCCTATTCTTAATAAATACTACAAATATAGCTCTGATATTTACATAGTTAAGATAAAAACTTCACATTCTTTTTACATACCTTGCTTATTTCAAATCCAAACACTTCCTCAAAGTAAGCAGGCTGACTAATTAGCAGCAAGTAAAAAGTCCAGCTTCTACAGAAGTTTGCAACTATTATTGCATAGACTGGCATAGATGTAAAAAATTTTCTCCATGGTGTTTTGTATTTCTGAAACATAGAAAGGAGACCCAGTTACCATGTTGATCATTATCAACTACCCATCTTCCCTTTCCTTACCCTTTTTTTTAGCTATGTCCAACAAGCACATAGATGCACAGCCTATAAATGTTACTACAAAATGCACAAATGGAGAAACTCAGTGATACTTAATTGTACCACAACACTCACGTACAAGTGCTTTTATCTCAGTCATATAAATATGTACATAGACATAATACCAAAATAATAATATCTTTAAATAATAATGTCTTTAAAAGACAATATTTCTGTATATAAGGAAACAGCTAGATTTGACACTTTTTACATGATTTCTTTCAGGTTTACTGAAAACAGGTATTTGGCATTTAAATCTTAATTGAAGTATTCTACCTTTTTTTTTTTTTTTTAAATCAAGTCTCAATTGAAACTGCTTGGTCAATATATTTTTTGTTTTATTACATTTTTAAAATAAATTGCAGAAGGAAAAAAAGAAAGACAGATGGACAACCCTGCTGAGTCCCAGCACCTGTCCACAAGCCCAGGCTTCCACCCATCTGTGTTGATCCAAACACAGGATCCATACCCAGATAAGTGCTTGAAAATCACTTCAGCAAGAATTCAGGCTGAATTCAGTCAACTATTGATTTGAATACTGGCTTTTCTTAAAAAAAAAAAAAAAACAAAACAAAAAAACAGCCCATAGATAGATATGTGCAACACCTTGTACACCTATTAAATTACACTTAAGTGAGAGCTGAGTATTAAATGACTTAATTAATGAGAAGCCAGCCAGAAAATCTAACTTGATGATATGGGAAGAATTTCACCTTAAATATTTTAGAAGCAACTGAACTATTGACACAAGATAATCACTTTGAAAAAAAATGTTTAATTAAAAAGCCACAATAAAAAATAGACAGAATTTGTACAGTCCAAATTAGAGTCGTATGGACATCCTTCAAAGTAACTCATTTCACATCAGATTTTTAAAACCATGAACCCTACTGAATGCTGTTGAATATCAACTGAGACAGGCCCTCAATAACACCTTAAAATTTCAGCTATCAAAAAATGACTCTAATATTTTCAGTTCCTTATTTAATACTAAACAAAGTTTTTACTAAGTCAAAAATTGTTAGTTCCTGAGTTCAATCAAGAACCAGTGTTCTGACCAAATAGAAAACATAATGAGGGTCTTCTGGGAATGGATGGTGTAAAAATTTAAGCAGATGAAGTGAGGCTTAAACAATTTTTTTATTTTCCTGAGTGAGTGAGCAAACATGGCAATAGTTTCTTTGAAGCTTTTCAGCAGTTACAGAAATAAGATGATTATTAGTTAGCATAATTGGAGTGTTAAGTGGCTGGAAAATTCAGAGCTCGTACATGGTTTTTAGGTCATACATGGTTCTTGAGAACTAAACCAGTACAGAACTAAGATTGTGAGAGGCTTGATAACGTCTCCAGCAAAATGACTGCAATCATGGGAAATGTTCTTGTGGCTCTCAAAGCGTGCTCTATTGCAACTTGCAGTCTTTCTGACAGACAAAACATAAAATAATAAGGATGGGCATTTTCTGGTGTTCTGGGGACCTCAAGAGACACTGAGTAGTGCTTTTCCTGCAGTTTGCTTTTAGGAAGAGGAAAACCTTCCAGAAATTACTTTATAGGAAGGAAGCTGACTTTTTCAGCTCAAGATGTAAGAAAAGCCTAAATAAAGTTGCAGCTTCAAGTGTACCTGTACCTCTTTTTTATAATGTGAAGTAGACAAAGAGGCATAAATTCCATGATCCATCTGCTAGAAGAACTGGAACCTGTGTTCTCTTAGTGCAAAAGCAGTACCCACCCAGAAATCCACCAGCAGATTTAAGATCTTCCCATCCCCCATGAACTCATTTGTTCAAATTGTTCAAAATACACTTTTCAATATTAAGGAGAGTGTTTGATTTTTTTGTTGTTGTTGTCTTTATTTGGTTGCTGGGATGTTTATTTTCTTACTGTCTCATTGAAAACCAGTGTGCGGGTAATATTCTTACTTCCATTGCACCTAGGAGGTTGGCGCTCTCTCCAATGCTTTCTTCTATGTATCTCCTTTCTTCATCTGTGATTGTAGGATGCTTTGCAGGACTCTCATATGAAACCAAAAGCCAAAACATGTACCAGACTATACCAAAGCTCCCTTTGGAATGGAAAGAAAGACTTTAAAAAGAAATGCACAATAAAGCAGCAAACAAGGAAGAAAAATCTGTGAAGAATTACAACAAATTTAAATGGCAATTGTTGTCAGTGCTCCTTTACTGAGTTCTCTCAGTAGAGACAGCTCTCCAACAGAGAGTTTGGGCCTGTGAATAATACTTGTGCAAAATACATGCAGAACTATAGCACAGTGAAGTAGTCTTTGCTTTGTTTACAGAATGATTTCACTGTAAGAGAATATTCACTGATCTTAACATCAATTTGTGCAATGCAATGCAATGAAACAGCTTCTGTTTCATTTTACCAAACTGTAAATGAAGGCCCATTCAGCTTTAAGATGCTGAAATTAAGTTTGATTACTGCACTGAATTTTTTACCTGCAGAATAGAAGACTCTGGCAACTTTTTCAACAGAGCAATGCACTTCCTGAGTAGTTCATTAAATTTATATAATGCTTCCACTTAATTCACATAAATGCAGAATGAATTCCCTTGGGACATTCGTTTCTGTCAGTGTAGGTTAGCACAACTGATGTGAATAAAGTTACATAGGTCTTCAGATAAAAATCAGGACAACTTATTCAGGGCAGGCACTCTAAATTTGCAGTTTTATCAGTGTGAGAGATGTTAACGTGAGCAGAGATACTATAGATCTGCCCAGAATTTTGCACTGCTTGTGCTAAAAGTAATGAAGGTTTCAACGTGAGCTAGCTTTTCTTATTTTATTATGTTGCTTTCTTACATACTCTTCTCTTTAAATTCTGTTCACTCATTGTTCTTTTCTCTAGACTGTATTTTTAGATTAGAAGTCCCACTTCTTTGGGGTTTTTGTCCTCTTAACAGTAGCTTTTACATTTTTAGAAAGGGTAGAGGAAGGTCATACAATACTGGAGTGAAATGAGCAGAAATGCATACCATACACATAGAACACAGAAGACCACCCAGTATATTGCACTAGAATCCCAGCTAAAGGCATTGCAATGACAGCTCCTGCATAGGAACCTACAAAATAAAACATGTGGATGAACAGGGAGAAAAAAATCCGTTTCAAAACATTCATGCATTACAAATAGAAGGAAAACAAAAATACAAAGTTACTTACCACAAAAGGAAGTGGTTGCTAACCTACTTCTTTCTAATGGGGGGGCCCACTTGCTCCAAATACCGTGGCAGGCAGGGTAGGTGACCCCCTGGGGAATGGGGGTGCCACAAGTTAGCTAAAGCTGGACAGTCACTCAGTTAATTGTCTTTGCATGAGTTTTTATTTTTAATTGCTATAAACAAGAGGCTGAGAATGCTTTGCACCTTTATAGCAAAACCTGAGCACAGCCACAGAAAAACGTCAATGTCTATTCAAGTTGAAATGGGTTTTGTATATCACTTCAAATCATTAGAGATCGTATGAAACAAATACAAAACATGTTTCCTTTTGCTCCCCCTCCCCTTTCCAGGAAAGAATTCCAAACAATTAAAGAGTATTAGTGCACAAGAACCAGAGTCAAAGGAAGGATGACAACACAGATCCTCTGAAGTCTTTCTAATGCTGGACTGATTTATCCAACCCTTATTTTTTTTACCTAACATTTAAAGCAAAATTTAGGAAATACACATTAAAGTGTCACTGCTCTAAAACTAGAAAATAAGATCTATAATAATTTAGAAATATACTTTTAAGAGAAGTTTGTCAATCTGTCTTTAATGAACCTACCTGAGCATATAAAGTAAGTATTTGAATGATATTATTTGGCTTGATTTTAAACCAGCTACCTTTTAGGCATCAATTCAAAACCAGCCTTTAACTTAGCAATAGAAGAATTAAAGTCACTGTGTTGAAATTTTAAAAGATGTCATATGAAATGTACAGTGATTCCTCGTTAAGATGTACAAATGTACACAAATTTGTGATTAAAAGTTATGGTATATGCATATACACCATATACATATTTTATATAGGTTATATAGATTCACTTTTCCCCTAATCTGATATTTTGTTTCCTCTGTAAAAATTAGAAAAAATTAATAACTTTTTGCAATTACTGAGGGTTTCACAAACATTGAGAGGATGACCTGCAACATGCAGAAAATTGTAAAATCACTTCTTCTGTTTTGAAAGAAGATCCTGTAACCAGTTTCCTGCTAATTTCAGTATTTTTTTTCAATTAAAAAAAAAAAATATATATAATCATAACATTGTTCTTATTTAAAATAAACCTTCTCTAGAACGTCTTGTTTGGAATGTTTTGCATTCAAAATTCCTTTGAACATAATTCTTTTGAATTGGAGAAATGTGTGAGTCTACAAAAGGAAAGGAAAGGAAATTTCCAGGAAAGGAAATTTCCAGGAATGGAAAGGAAATTTCAAGGAAAGGAAAGGAAAGGAAATTTCCAGGAAAGGAAAGGAAATTTCAAGGAAAGGAAAGGAAAGGAAATTTCAAGGAAAGGAAAGGAAATTTCAAGGAAAGGAAAGGAAATTTCAAGGAAAGGAAAGGAAAGGAAATTTCAAGGAAAGGAAAGGAAATTTCAAGGAAAGGAAAGGAAAGGAAATTTCAAGGAAAGGAAAGGAAATTTCAAGGAAAGGAAAGGAAATTTCAAGGAAAGGAAAGGAAAGGAAATTTCAAGGAAAGGAAAGGAAATTTCAAGGAAAGGAAAGGAAAGGAAATTTCAAGGAAAGGAAAGGAAATTTCAAGGAAAGGAAAGGAAATTTCAAGGAAAGGAAAGGAAAGGAAATTTCAAGGAAAGGAAAGGAAATTTCAAGGAAAGGAAAGGAAAGGAAATTTCAAGGAAAGGAAAGGAAATTTCAAGGAAAGGAAAGGAAATTTCAAGGAAAGGAAAGGAAAGGAAATTTCAAGGAAAGGAAAGGAAATTTCAAGGAAAGGAAAGGAAAGGAAATTTCAAGGAAAGGAAAGGAAATTTCAAGGAAAGGAAAGGAAATTTCAAGGAAAGGAAAGGAAAGGAAATTTCAAGGAAAGGAAAGGAAATTTCAAGGAAAGGAAAGGAAATTTCAAGGAAAGGAAAGGAAAGGAAATTTCAAGGAAAGGAAAGGAAATTTCAAGGAAAGGAAATTTCAAGGAAAGGAAATTTCAAGGAAAGGAAATTTCAAGGAAAGGAAATTTCAAGGAAATTTCAAGGAAAGGAAATTTCAAGGAAAGGAAATTTCAAGGAAATTTCAAGGAAATTTCAAGGAAAGGAAAGGAAAGGAAAGGAAAGGAAAGGAAAGGAAAGGAAAGGAAAGGAAAGGAAAGGAAAGGAAAGGAAAGGAAAGGAAAGGAAAGGAAAGGACTCATTTTTTTTCCTCTTTTAAATTATGGTTAATCTCTTATTCATTCCAACAAAAACATGGCGTGGTCAGGACTTTAAAATATAACCTTAGTTTTTTTTTTTTATATATTTATTCAGTGATGCTGAGCAACAAGTAACTGTTGAGAATTACACCAGTATAGGCCTTATGCAGTATGGGAGTTTAGTGAAACATCGATGCTAAATGCATATCTCACTGGCTTCTCATTTTGCCATGACATTTTATAGCTGAAGGAAAATCAAATAGCTATAATTCATACATTGAAATCCTTTATACACAAAATCAGTAATAAATTTAAAACCATTTCTATCTTCCTTCCAAGGCTACAGTGGCTAGTTAAAGGCTAACAAACACCTATTACATTTACTAGTTGTTTTACAGTTTTCCATACCTCTACAAGGCCCTGCAAGATCCTAACGAAGATGACACATCCATAGTGCACCCTGGCTGCAGATGGGATAAGCATGTTGAGGGAAGATGTCAGCAGTATGGCAGCACCAAATACTCTGCAAAGGCAGCAAAAAGGGGAAAGTAAGAGACTTCAGTGCTCTCAAATTGACATGTTCTACATATGCTCATATACCAATAGAGATGTTCCCTACATGTGTTCTTTGTATGGGGAATGTACTGACTGGACTGCATCAGTGTCTACTTCCATCTAGTGAAATAATCTGTCTGGTAAGACCCAGACCAAATATGGATGTGTTTATCTATTTAGCATAATTTCCTAAGGAAATATATCTTATGCAATCACAGGTATAGATGTTATTTTCCCTATAAACTTTAATTTTCACACTAATTTCAACCAAATCTGATTGAATTCTCCACCTCTCAGGAAACGAAACTAGAATTTGTCTCCAAAGGGTGTGCTAAAACAGATGGTCAGTAAAAGAGTTTCTCACGTGCTTTAATTGTAAGAAAGTGATACCATACATTTACTCCTTACAAAGCAGAAGAGAATTCACTTTCATACAGGCCAGAAGCATCAGGAAGAATTTTAGAGCTGGGATTTTCTTATACACAAGAGTTAATCAATCTGGAAGCACATATCTGTAGAAACCAGATAATTCTTACTGCTGTTTCTTCAGAGGCTACTTACTGAAAATTGCACATTTTGATTCCACAGCATCCTAATTTGAAATAAAGCACATTACAAAGTCTAAATAAATGCATGAAGTGATGATTCATTTTCATTTCCACTGATTTGACTGAATTTTTATTTGATTTAATATCCACCTCTTGTAGGAGGAAACCTTTTCCCCAGCATTATTGTGTCTTTTTTTTTCTAAAGCTATAGAATGCAAATATAAATCTGATGACATATGACATTACAGTATCTGATGTGGAACTGATTTGACAGAAACCTTTGACCTTCACTTGTGTACTTCAGAAACTGGTACAGTGCCATAAGTCATCGAGAAACAGACCTTGGGCTAAAGATGCAGGATGAAAATTCTCCTCAAAGACCCAATATTCCACATCCTGTGTTTCAAATCACAGTCGGAAACAAATCTTCAAATAGCAAACTGAGAATATGCCACTTTTATTTGACACATGTTAAAGGGCATGGTAAGGAATATTTGCTAAAGAGCCCTAAATCTCATCTCCTCCTTGTGCTCCCTTTGATCTCTATCTCAAGTTAAACAACATTTAGCTGTCTGTACAGCACATTTCTGGCTTTGCCTGTCAGCACGTTCAGTATATTCACTGGGACTGACTGGGCACGTGATTGTGTTGCACTGTGAGGACTATTTTGACCTAAATTGTCTTCTACTCTTGATTTCTTAATGTGTAAGTTTCTACTCCAAAACTACATGCACTTAATTTCCGTACAATTTAATGCCTCCTAATGTTCACACAAACTCCAGTGGTGTCTTGTCCTGTTAAAGTCACATGAAGATAGAATATTAAAAAATGTCATCTCTTTACAAGGATGAGATTTGCAAAATTGTTGCTGTAGGTAACTGTTTCTTCAAGGAAATTTGCTCTGTTTTTTTAATCCTGTATCTGAAATCAGCTTCTATTTCCACACAACTGAGAGCTGTGTTTCCCAGAATTGCCTCTGTTCTCGTGTTTACTGAAGAGAAGCTGCTTCCTTGTGTCTGTTCCTTCTAGAAGACAAATGAAAATGTAACTGAAGGAATGATCAGAGACATGCTTCTTCCAGATTAAAATCTTGCCTCTATTTAGACACACACAAGTACTGGTGGATTTTCAGTTATGTCAGGGTGTAGACTATGAAATAATTCCCAGCATCGCTTGTGAGTCAATTCTCTCTCTGGACTTTGCTTTATAAGAATGATTTCTCTCTCCCCAAAAAATCCAAGGATTTAAAAGTAGAAAAAGTTAGAGTTAAATTATGATTCTTGCAAGAAATGGCTTTTTTATGCTTTTTGTGAGTCCCTATTAAAAGTGATGTCAGGCATGGCTATTTTAGTGAGTCCATTTCCTCTATAATTCTTAATCAGGAGCAAATAAATCTTTATGCATTTGCTTTGCATCTCTCAGCACACAATCATAAATATCATAAGCGTTTCTCCTTTGGGCTCTTTAATCTTCTTACATTTATTTCCATAAATACTAAATTCTTCCTAACAAAATATTCTGCTTTAGTGTTGTTTTTTGTAAAACCTTACTCTTTTATTGCTTTAAATATCTCACTTAGCAATATTTATTATTATTTAGATCAAGTAAAAATCATTTTGAGCTACAGTCAATCAAAATATATTTGAATGCAGCTCACATTTGAACATATTTAGTTGGGAAATAAAACATTCTGATTGTTCCTGGGGCATTTCTAAACGGCTTTGCTGACTCACACATCAAGCCCTCAAATTGTGTAATCCTTTTTTTTTTTTTGCTGTCATTTTTTTTGTGTCTGTTAAGCTAGTGATTTATGATCCTTTATGTTTAATTTCTGCACCTTGCTCAATTTTTCTACAATGTTAACTCCAGCAATGGGTTAGAAAGTTTAGATTTCTTATGTTGTCATGGCAAATTAAATGTGTGTGTGGTTCCATTGTCATAGTTAATGTTCACAGTTTCCAGCTTGTTTAGGAGTGTTCATTCCTCTCCACACCCACTGCATTTTTGCACAAGCACCAGTTTGCCCCCTTGGTATTCTGATGTCACATTGCATGGAGAGCTGTGGCCTTACTGGACACACATATTTAAGCTGCCATGCCCTGTTGTACCTCTCTTCACTTGCTGGGCTCTGCAGTGAGCCAAGCCTTGCTGCAGGGTATTCCTTGGGCTGAGCTCAGCCTTGGAAATCCATGTGGCTGCACTTCCATTCAGAGGTATCCTTGAAAATCCATTTCATTCTGGGCACACTCCAAACCCCACAAGAGGTTTTAATGCCATGGCACAAAGGAAGAGCTTCAGAAGATTGAAGGTAAACTCTGGGAAATCTGAGTTATATCACAGAGGTAAAGCAGGTGAGACCAATGACACTGCCATAATTCTTGGCCCTTGCATTAGGATGGAATTAAAATGTCATGATATGTCTTCAGCAGCCCCTAGCCTTGCAAAAAATTCCTTTCTGACTCAAAATCAGCAACTGTGCAACTATACCTGGAAGAAAATAAACATATACAGAAGAAGACAATAGATACAGTAGTAGTGTGTCAAGGAGAGGGGAAAAACCCAAATAAATTCTGGTCCTCATAAGTGACCAGAAGCAGTCCTGAAACAAAAAATTATGCTTTACTTATCTATTTCTATTTCTATTTCTATTTCTATTTCTATTTCTACTTCTATTTCTATTTCTATTTCTAGACTGAGTAGACTCAGTTCCAAAAATCAGAATCTAACATTGATCTTCGGTGTTTTGCTGACACTGGCCTCAAAGGTCATGAACTGTGACTTAATCCTCCTGTAATATAAAAGTAGTAATAATAACAAAATCATATTTGAATGTGAGACATTTGGGATGGGAGAAGAGAAAGAAAATTACTTTGACAGCTCAAGAGAAGTGCTTAGAATGGAATGAGGTTGCAGGGGAATTAATCTGTTTGGGTTCCAAGCCAATTGGCTCATTTTTCTCTTTTAAGCAAAAGAAAAAGAAAGGTATTTATAGCTTTCTCATCTCTGCATCTGTGCAGCAGCACTATTGTCATCTGCCTTTGTCAGGCAATTCCCATTACATGAGCACTCTGCAGAGTGTTACAGATATTGCAGCTGGAAGCAGTGTCAGCTCAAAAAGTGAGCTGGGCACAGAGCAGCTCAAGGGCTGAGTGCCAGAGGGATGGATGGCATATCAAGTTACAGACGGCATAGCTGAAAGTGAGGCATCCTCCTCAGAGCAAAGAATTCAAGAAACTAAAGACCCTTTTAGATGAGTATCTGGTGGAATCAGTTCCTCATCTGAGCCTCCTGTATTTTTATTTATGTCATTTTTAATATATTTGATAAATTCCACAATTATTGATGTCTCTATTCTCTGAATAAGCAAAGTCACCTTGAGAAAATGAAACTTATAGATGTTGAATGAGTCTTTTCTAAAGCATATGAAGTACCTTAGCTAAATTTGTCCTTTAAAAAAGATTGAAAAGTAACTCTGTATATTTAAAATTGATTTAAAAATATTTATTTAAACAAGAAAATGCTGTAGTTTTAAGATGTGTAAATATATGCTGTATCAGGGAATTATTAACGTAATTTCATTAAAATTCAAAATAACTAAAGAACACTAAGTCTTGGTCCTTAAAACTACAAAACACCATTGCATGTATTTAAACAGATTTGCATTGAAAAATACAAAAGTATAGAAAGTATTCAATGGTTTCCATAGAAAATTAATTCAGGATTGTATCTGAATCATTTTCCCCTCCAAAGTGCCACTGATCATCATTTCATGGAAGATCTATCTACTGAGTAGGAAAGTTTGATTATTTTGTTAGTTTTCTAGGGAATCAGAGGGTGTGGGTGGGTGTGGGGGGATGTGTGTAAAAGCATTTTGTACCACTACAATTCAAAATATTATAAATTGGTTTATTCTGACTATAAACAGGAACCTATGGAAAATGTAACCCATGTTCGTTTCTGAAAAACCTCTGATTTGACAATTTCACATGAAAATTGATCATATTCTGGAGAACATTATTTTCACTAGATGAAGTATGTGTATTGATCAAATACTTGATTTGTAAACAGTGATAAAACATTTTCCCTAGTCATAGTTACAAATTTGATACGTAAATTTGTTAGGTAAACTTGCTAGGTAAATAGGGTGGAAAATAAAGAGGATTGAAAACATGAACTTTCTTGTGAAGTTTTCCCAACCTAGTTTAAAGATTAGATGGAAAAAACCTGCCATTGTAAAATAAATGAAATTTATTTGGATTCAAGCTGGTGACTTGGTTTGCCATTTTCCTTGCAGAAATCACATGAAATGTGTTGGACAAAGACTTATTTCATGAAACATATATAAAAACAAGCTGAGTTTTGACTCTCCTTTGCTGTTCTTTCTTGAACAGTTCTTGTTTGGGAGAGTCCTCATACAGCAGCAGCTCTGAGCAGCAGAATGTGTATCACATAATGTGGCTTTCTAGACTATTCTGTCAGCTCAAGTTTTCTAAAATGTATTCTTCTACTTGAACTCTACCTACTATCCTTCATCTGTGACACACCTTCTCCTGCAAAGGGCAGCAACACAACAGAGACATGCTTATGTTGTATTTTCATACAATCCAAATAATATTTTGTCTGAGAGGAACTGCAAGGCTCAATGCTGTATTAAATGCTTCATTTTTTCCAGTAAAACACAATGTCTAGAAAGAAGCAAGATGGGAGCTAAGTGGAATGTCTGTGGGCTTATAGCAGCTTTTCAGAATCTTTTCTTCTGTAAATGTTGCTGACAATGACAGTTTGTGATCAACTTCTCAACTCAGATTTTTCTTTGAATATATGGAAATTTCAGGGGTTAACTGAGACTTAACATTTCCCTCCTTACAAAGCATATCTCTACCTATATCAGGTGTGATGAGGGCCTTCTAAGACTGATACAAAACATGTGCATTTTGATGACCTGAATTTGCTATGGTTTGATCTGCCAGGCTGGAAGATAAAATAATCCCAATATATTCATAAGACTTTTAGCAAAACAGACGATACAAGGGGCTGGATCAAGCACTGATGTGAAATGCCATGCAGAGATTAAGTCCATGTGTATCAGCAAGCCAGAAGAAGAAGAAGAAGCCCTTTACATTTCTGCCTTCTTCAAACCCCACTGATGCCATGACTCATACCAAGACCACAAAGAGTTTTCAGGCTGTGCCTTCTATTGCTTGTTCACAGACCTGTGTTTTGATATGTCAATGTGTATTTTATAAAAACTTGGGCACTGCTGGATGACAGCATCATTGGCATGGATGCTAAATGTAAAAGAATCCTGGGTCATTAAATTCAATTTGTTGTTCTTACCAGCAAGTGCATTACATTATCCTTTCATAAACAGATCAGCTTCCATCTGAGAAGTTACAAAATTTGCCCTACTAAGTAGTTTATCCTTTCCAGCTTTTTACTTTCTATATCCAGTATATGTCTTCTACCCATGCTGTTTTATTTTAATGGTTTTTATCTCTTCAGTTTCCACAGCCTCAGTCCTATTTTCTTTCTTTTGCATCACAAAGCAAATCAGATCCTCTACACCTTGTCTTGCTTTTTTTCTTCATTCATTTGCTCACTACTAATCCTCTCTCTTTCCTGTCTGAATTCAGCTGGGGAATCTCTCAACCTGTGGTTATGTTTTACAACTCATTATATATGTCTATATAAAGCTCTGACTCATTCTTTCTAGCTCATTAGCTTTGGGACAGCTTGCTCTTTAAATATGTAATCTGCTAAATAATGTTTCAAACCAGGACTGTCTCATTCAAATCACCTTACCAACATGCAGGGCTTAGGCTGTGGTTCAACTGTCTCCGCTGATTTAGAGATATATAACACATTTATCAAAGTAATCACCTGTAGGTTTAATTTTAAAATGTTTTGTGGAGTTATTTGGAATGATAACTACTATGTGTTGGACTCCAAAGCTGGACATCTGTACTGCTTTTTGGAGTGGTTTGTGGTTTATGGGCACATGTTACAGCTGATTGTATCAGGAGTGCTCAGAGCAAAGGCAGATTCCTTCAGAGCAAAATGGCAGTGACATGAATGGTTTATGCAACCAACCTAGGTAACATTTTGTTGCATCAAACCCGGTGTACAAATTGTTTTGGACTGAAGTAAAAAAGCAAGTAGAGGTGATTAAGGATACCTACTGCACAGAGTGAGTGCAATTAATGCTCAGAAGCATCTCTGGGTTTTGTTTCAGTAACAGTTTTATTTATTATTATTATTTATTTATTTATTTATTATTTTATTTGTTAGATACCACTGTTAATGCACTAAGGATTTGTGGAAACTCAGGACTAGAAGAGAACTGGGAGCAAAGTTATTTGACAGTATTTACATATCTGGATGATATAATCCTAATAAATAAGAAGTTTCTTTATCAGCTTGTTCTGAAAGGGGTGCCATGTCGTGGGGGTTCAAACTGGGTGATCTTTAAGGGCTCTTCCAACCCAAAACATTCTAGGATTTTCTGAAAGCATCTGGTGTAATTTTATGAAAACTGAGTAGTGGAATTTATACAGATAAGGATTTCAAAGGATTTTCATTAATGGAGGATGGAATGCAAAAAATAAGCTCAAATTTCCAACACAATCCTACTCCTGTAGTTATCTCTCAACAAGGAGGGCTAAATTCGGAAAATTTTAGATTTAGTCCTGAAAAAATTAGTCAAGGATAAATTTGGTTCTCTGCATTTTGCATCTTGAGGGTTACTTCCCTTCTGTATTCAATTAGTTCCAAAATTCCACATTTGTCAATGTGGTGTTATACAGCTGCTTCTCAGTACCAAAGAAAATAACATTTTAGCCTATAACAATCTTGCATGAGGTGCCTTGAAAGCTAAAAGTTGAACACCATTAATGATGGTTTACCTGCTTCCAGTGTACATAAACTGTGCTCTTACTGACTCTGAAAAAATTATTTTTGCTTGATAATAGTGTGATTTTTTTTCTTTTTTTTTTTTTCAGCTATTCCACATGCATTTTCAGCTGTTCTTCTTATTCATCTCCTTGACTGCAAACTGTGAGTAGCCACTCATTTGGAAGACTTATACTACCTGTATTGATTTTTTTTAAAATTATATATCTATCATCTCCCTTGTTAATTTCCTTCATAACCTAAACACTCCCAATAACATTTGTCTTAGTCTAGTTGTCTTTTTTAGTCTGTAATCATGCTGATAACCCTTCTTGGGATGACTTTCATTTATGTTTATGTATTTCAAATTAACTAAGTAGAACTGAAGCCATTATGGGGAGACACTCTTTACCTATTCTGTGGCACATAAAGTCCTTCTGACTTATGTCTAGTAGAGGCTAGTTTCCCAATGACTCTGTTGACCCCTCTACTGTAAACATATCCCTGTGAGATGCTCACCCTGACAATTTATGTTTTCCTAAATGATAGACAGAATGTAGTGAGTTTTTTTCTGAATTGGGCCTTTCATTTGCATAAAACAGCACAGGGCTAACAAAACTGGGATTATGCCATGAATATTGTAGTGGTAGACAAACTCAGCCACCCAAAAAACCAGGGAGAATAATCTACCTTTACCATTAGAGATGAACCCTTATTCCCAAGCACCAGTCCTAGGCTGAACATACTTCATAGGAGAACTGCTTAAAACCAAACCTCTTTAAAAACAGTCTGTGGCCAGAAGCCATAGTGTAACAGCTTTATTTGGCTTTCTTAAATCAAGATAAAACAGGTTATTTTCATTCATATGTGTATATGGGAGGAGGGGGATGTGTCTCTGTGCTCTTCATACTAAATCCTATTATAAGCCCTTCATGAAGCATTAATATGTAAAAGACAACCTCCCGCCATCTAATCCAGTATAATAAGGGCTTGGATACATTATTAATTTTTGTCACACATCTGAGGCCCCCTTTTATCAAGCAAAACCCCCATCTAAATCCCTTGTTGCATCATTAAATTGTGAAAACAGCTTCATCATTCCTGACAGAAAAATGGAAGGACCCTGAACCATATGGCAGAGGGAGCAGCAGTACCAGCTACCAGTTTCCCCAGTCCCCTCCTTGGAAAGACTGGTACTTAAAAGAATCTGCAATGCAGTAGGGGGACAAAATCATCTTGGGGTTTTTTTTGTGCAATATTAGCTTCTTTGCCTGGAAACAGATGAGCCCCACAGCAGTGCCAGGGATAAGACACAAGCTCGATCTGCAGGATTTTGGACTGAGTATGAAAGGTGGGGTTGGCAAGTGCAGCTCTGGGGGGGTTTCCCTCACAGTGCAAGGTCATCTTAAGTCCTCAGAAGTTCAGAAGTTGGCACTTGTTTAATCACCCACTAATCCCCTGCTCATGCTGTGAATTAATCATTGTTTGCGAATCAGAAAACATACATTATGCCTACCTGCTAAAAGAATTGAATGAGATCTCTTTTTAAAATAAAGAAATGTAAAGATGTGGACTTCTGGACATCTTTCTACTTGTATTTCTAAACCAATCCTTTACCTTAATTTTTTAATGTTTGTTGTCATTAGGCCCAGTTAGAGAGATTCTGATTTTACTGACATGCTAATGACAGCTTCAGTGAAAATCTGTGGGACTCTGAGACAAGATGCACTGACAGCTGACTGAAATATCATTCATTTTATTCATACAAATAATCCGATCAGATTACTTGCTGGGAAGAAGGATTTAGCCTTTAATAACAAGAAGAATGGCACTTGAGAAACAAAGATTAATTTGAAGTGAAACGTTAATTTGTATAATTTCATTCAGATTAGAGTGACAATGATTAAGAGTTCAGCATAGATGAGAGATAATTACATTGTAGAGAAATGTAGTATAGTCATGTAGTTACATTTTTTAATGTGAATAGTGCCAGGATTTGAGCTTTGACAGATAATACAAAATATATGTCATTACCACAGGTGATTTTAATTTTTTAAAAATTGGCATTTTTTTCTGCCCTTTGGGTCTCTTTGTGTCAGAAGCTTCTAATGTTTGAGTAAACACAAATGAGCTAAAATGGTTACTCAGCTTTGTTTTATAAAAAATAGTCTGTGATTATTGCAGATTTACTTTTGAAAAAATGCTTGGCACACACAGTCAAAACTGGCATTTCTATTTTAAATATATAACTACATTGGGAATTGATTCTCTATTGCATAATCTAACAATGCCCTATTAATTTCAAAGAATCTTTCCT
The DNA here is from genome assembly GCA_013397555.1 of Urocynchramus pylzowi. Lineage (NCBI taxonomy): Eukaryota > Metazoa > Chordata > Aves > Passeriformes > Fringillidae > Urocynchramus > Urocynchramus pylzowi. Next base: position 336,009 of record VZRH01002680.1, on the reverse strand, counting down.
GATTTACAGTAAATGTTTAAACAGTTGACTTAGGAAATCGGTGAGGAAATACTGCCACAGTATTTTAGTACTGCTTTTGGTAGGGCAAGGGGTTTTTATAAATTTCCAAAGTAAAGGATATTTAAAGGGTGTATCAGAAGTTTAAAATACAGTGATACTCCAATTATCTTGAGGTGATAAAACTGAGTACAGTTTCACACCTTTCCATATGTGTGTGACAGCACAGCAGGCAGTTTATTCACAGACAGCTGCAGTAGCATGAATGTAAAATAGGGAATATTAATTTGAATTAAATCATTACATTTCTAGATTATAAACAGATGTGATTAGATGTGCTTACTTATAGGACCATGTAGCCTGAAATTCACTATGGCAACAGCCCTTAACACTTGTTTATCCCTTATATTTTGCTTAATTATCCCTGTGCTGTAAACAATTCACAATAGCTAAAACATAACTTCCATTATAGGAATTAAAACCCAATGAAAAAGACTACAGCATAATTTCTCTGGTTGGACCAGTGGTGGGTAGTCATTGTTGTTACTATTTAAGCTTCTTTTCATTTGTATTTCTGTCAATTGCTGATTCTTGTCATCTCTTTTCAGAGGACTAAAGCATACACTTATACCAAGCAATTTTTCCAGTGGAATTATTATGCATACTTACAATCAGATTACCTCCTAGTAATCTTTTTATATACATGTATCCTGAATACATAGTTCTTGCTGTTTCTTTCACTAGGCATCACTTTATACTGCCATTTTTGAAGCAATTAAAGCTCTCTAAAGCAATCTCTGATTCTTCAACACCCATACTGATATGAATGTGTCCAAATCACCCACAAAAATCCAAGATCAACATCATTAACTTAAATGCATTCATTGCACTAGATAAAGAAAAAGAAACATTCTAGGATTACACTGATTACTTTGGTAGAGTGTTATGATGGAAGCTTGTGATCTGTTTCTAGTCCCACATGGCTTAAGATCCCACTGAGTGAGACTACTTCTCAGTGTGGTCCTTCCCTCTCTGATGTTACCTTGCACTCAAGTGTCACATATTGAACAGAATTCAGTCAACCAAAAGTTTAATATATCATCTGATCGACTGGATCCTTTGGTGCCCACAAGTTTATCAGCATTTATACATATTCCCCACATAACTGATGAAATGTGAGGAACACAGCAAGTATCAGCAGCACCATAATGGCATCTGAATCTTTGAAAGGTTCATAAACTCTAGCCAGATAATCCAGTCTCCCAACGTGAAAAATAACACCAGTCCAGTGACAGTCACTGACTTGGCTGTGAAAAACACAAAAAGAAAAGAAGGTGTTTCATCAGAGCCCTTGGGGCAGATACCCCAAGTAACCTGGGCTCCCTACAGAATATATAGGCAGTGAGATGCCTGGGAATGATACAACACACCTGAGTCATGAAGTGCTTCCACGGGAATAATACCTAACTAGATAAAATACACCTACCTTAACTGGAATAGTCCTCAGTTATTGTCATAATTGTAAATGTTTGTGAAGAAGAGAAAAATGTGATTTGACATGACGACTTGTGTGTTTCTTCTACTGACTTTCCCTGGCAATGTCCCCGCCATTGTCTTGCAAATCTCTGTAGTTGCATCACTTTACATCTGAATTGGTTCAAATGGCTTTTCTGATGTTGTTTGGGTGAATGAAGACAGCTTTTGATTCTCTGGGTCAGTTTCTGCAGCCTTTACTCAACCAAAACTCCAATTAATCCTGAGTAGTTACAGACTGTGTAAAGATGCAAAAATGATTAAAGGAGGAAGAAAAGGTAAACAATCCTTTAAATGGCTGTTAATGGCTATTTGAAAAAGTCTTTTACATTTCTGAACCATTATAAGAAAGATGGCACTTGTAAATAGAAAGACAATGGACACCCCAGTTTAAAAATTATGTGTTTTGATTTGTTTATTCTTAAGGGTAGGGCATTAGTGTTTTCTCAGTTACAGAGCATCTCTCTGTTTCTAAATACTCGTTTCTACTGCAGATCTGTCTAAAAGCTATTTATCTTGAGGAGACCATTCTTTGCTTTAGCCGCACTCCCCCCTTCCTCTCAGTCTCAAGCACACATAAGCCATCTCGTTCATCAGTCTCGGCCTCTCTGCCCACCCAGGCCTACCTTTCGTGTTGCCCACTCCTGAGAAGAGTTAAAGGTACATATGGCTGAGTTTAGTATCCATTTGCACTTAGTGCGGTACTGGTTTGGAGAGCGGCACTAGGACCTTTGCTGCTTCTGCAAGCGATGAGCCTGTGGCATTAAGCAGGGAAGTGAAAGCCTCATGTGTCTCGAATACTCAGTGGATCTAATTAACAGGTAGAATCGCACCCTGGGTGCTTGAAAAATTGCCAGACACCATAGAAACGAGTCCTTAAGTCCCCGGACCATCTGCACTTTCTTTTCATTGTGGAAGTCTCATTTAAACATGCTTTTCGACCATTCTAAATTCATTTATGCTTTAATGAAAAATTCCTGCTGACGGTTTTCCTTTTCATTAAAACAAAAATAATAAAATTCTTTAATTCAGTCACAGGGGGAAAAAAAAAATCTCTCAAGCTTTGCTGAAATAATGAATCTTTGAATTTGCCTCTGAATACGTGTTGTTTGACTATCATTGCCACAACCTCCTTAAGTGACTGTCTAAAGGAAAAGCAAACCAACACGAGATATCCTCCCGCAAAACCGGGGATGTGCTGGGAGGAGGGTGAGCACATCATCATCATCATCATCGTCACAATACACCGCCACAGCGGAGTTCCTGGACCGCCTGCAAGCGGTCCTTCCCTTCCTAAGGCAGTGTCTTGGAGCGGGGCGAGGCTGGGGGTCCAGGGGAGCCCCGGCTGTCCGGTGCCCAGCCCCTCTCGGGCTCGGTTTGGGCGCTGTTACCTGTTCGCTGCCAGCCGGGATGAGATGTACCCTCCGGGGATCTGCGTGATTATGTACCCCCAGAAAAAAGAGCCGTGGATCATGCCAACTGTTTCAGGATCCCAATTAAACTTCGCTTTCTTCCGATGCAGGGGACCGGCACAGAGAGAGAGAGAGAGAGAGAGAGAGAGAGGGAGAGAGAGAGAGAGAGAGAGAGGGAGAGAAGAGGAAAGCTGTAATTGTGAGAGCTTGAGAGCTTTAGCTTCACCCGCAGTGCAGCCGGAGGGGTCCCGGCTCTGCCCCAGCCCCCCCGGTCAGCGAAACAACCCCAGTAAAGGCGATGGAACCAGCACCGCCCGTGCTTGCCTAGGACACGAGAGTGCCAGGGGGCTCCCAGTGCCCTGAGCCCTCGATCAGGGCACGGGTGGGCAGGCAGGGCAGGGCGGGCAGGTGCAGGGTGGGCGGGCGGGGCAGAGCGGGCAGGGCAGGGTGGGCAGGCAGGGCAGAGCGGGCAGCACTGGCTAGCAGACAGCTCCGAGCACCGCCCGCACCCACCGCTGGCCCGGGCGGGCAGCTAGGGGCTCGTCCGTGGGTTTGTGTGTTTAAGACTCACGCGCGTTTGTCACATCTTTCCCACTGCACTTTAACTCGCTTTAAAGCGGCTCTTATCATTTAAAGCCTTTTGTCGAAGCAAATTCACCCCGGTGTTTTCCAACATTCCTGCGAAACCTCCCCGCCTCCTTTGCGGCGAGGTGCACCCGCTAACAGCCCCTTATTCGATGCCCTCCTTCTCCCATCCCCTGCGTTTATTTTAGGAGATATCTGCGGTTTTCAGGGCTCTGTGGGAAAGATACGGCGTAGGGGCCGAACTGTCCGCACAATAATACCGCAAACTGGGGCTAGGAACTGAAATGAAAAAGTAGAAATAATCGGTAGAAATTGTTTCTGCGTCAAGAACGGGGCTTCCGTCCTTCGAAGGGCAGCGGCGGGGCCGGGCAGCGGGAGGGACCGGGGAGCATCGGGGCTCAGGTGGGGGGAATGCCTCAAAACCATCCAGAGCCCGTCCCACCCGTGCTGAGGTGTTTGACTGAGAGTTGTACTGGGGAGGATGTGGGATTTACGAGGGAAAAGTTCCCACCTCTTTTATAATTTTTCCTCCTCGGTGTATGGTGCTGTTATTGACCATATCCACGATGGCCACTCCCAAGTTACATCGGATCCCGAAGGAAATGCAGAATCCCAGTCCGCTCATGATGGCAATGATGTACCTCCGGGGCAGCCCGAAGCAGGTACAGTCGCACAGCGGGGCTTTCTTTTCGGGCACTTCCATGGGCTTTCCATCTTCAGTCAGCTCGATGGTGTCCCCGGGTTTCTGCCTCTTCTCTAGGACTCTGCCCGACACAAGAAGGGAAAGTCAAGGCCTGGCCGCCTGAAGGCACAACAATTTCGGGGAGCTGGAGGCTTAAATTCACCGTTCCCCTCGCTCTTTTGGCTTGGAGATTGATTTGAGGATTTATTCCTTGCTTCCCTTCATTCACCTTCAACTGCTCTTTAGCGATGACCTGTGGGAGTCACGATTAGTCATCCCCAGCTCCCCCCGCCACCCCTGCGCAGCAGCCCAGGGAGGAGCTCCAGCTGGGAATTGCTCATCTATCATTAAAGACTTCTGCTCAAAAATCTAGGACGCATAGAGAAGACATCATCTGGGAGCACTGCAGAGGCGCCATGTTGGGCAGCCCAAGGGGAGCAGGAACACAAAAAAAGCTTCTGGAGGTTTTGTTTCCTCCTCGCTGTGCTAGAAACACCAAGGAGGGGATCTTGGTGCGCACCTCGCTTCAGATCTGGGAACAAAAGAAATGTTAGGAGAGAAAGACGGGAGGGAGGAGCGAGGAGGAGGAGGAGGAGAGGGCGATATTGCTATTTATTTTAGATTTGCAAAATGGCTGTCACATGCAGTGAAAGAAAACATGACTGAGACCTGGCATCACCGGAGAAGGCTTTCCCAAAGATCTCAGTGCCCGGCTGCACGCTGGGAGCGTGTGGCCCCTGAGCAGGTTTAACCTCCCCAGAGCAGCTTTAGGCACTATCTCCTTGCCCTCACTCCCTCGGCTTCACTTGAAAATCGTGTCTCCTAGAGAGGAATCTGAAGGAATCTGCAGGGAAATGGTTGTTTGCAGCTATTTCAAATCAGCTGGAAAATACCACGAAAGTTGGTATCTGAATTCAGATTTTTTTTTTCTTTTTATTTTATTTATTTTTTTTAATCTTTAAAATGCTGCGTCTGTAGCAAGAAAAATCAGGTTTATAGAGCAAGTGTCCCATACTGAATCCCTAAATCTTCTTCTGAAATCACTGAGAAATTTAAAAACCAGCAAAGCTAACCAATTTTGTCGTCTTGAGAAGCAAATACGTGACCATTTGCCGACACTCTGGACTCTACAACCTCTGCCTCTCAACTCTGCTGTAGAAGTGTTTTCTCACTCGGAGGAGCATCTCTTTCAGGTTAACTCATCCGGCTGATAGGGCAGTAACAATTAGCAGAATCAGGCTTAAAAGGTTATCCGTGTTCGGGAGAAAATAGAGGGATTTCCTCCAAAAACTACTCAGCTGAAATTCTCCTGATTTTTCTTTTCTGGGCGTATTGTTTCCATATTGTTTAAAGATCGCGGCATTAAGAAATGTGTTAAAGTTGTGAATAAAATAAACCACCGTGGGTTTGTGCTCAAAATCCGTTCGTGTGGACAAAGGGTAGGAGTGTTTTCTCCCTGAATGGGCGTCTTGTCTTCGGAAATAGACTGGAAATCAATGTGTAAGAGGCAAGAAAATTGTTTAGATTCTAAGAAAAGTAAACAAAGTACTTAATTGCCGTGAGCTGAAAAAGATTAGCAAATCGCGCGTTTGTTAGTCGAGGTGTGAATTCAAACGGAGTTTTGCTGGAAAATACAAACACCGTTTCTCCATTATTCACTGTGTGACTACAAGTAGTAGAGATAATAGTTTTATTTAAATGTTGTAGAATCTTTAAGAACGAAAAAAAAGAGGTGTATTTCCTAAATTATCTTTTAAGCAGTTATTCTGGGTTATCCTTTTTTGTTATTATTAATTTTCAACTATTGAAAATGACTTAAATATAACCAAAAACCATAGGAAATTAATTGCACTGTGGATGGCTTTAATTTTGCTTCTGGCTTTTCTTAGTGGTACACTTCCTATGAAAATGGAAGCCTAAATTTTGTCTATATCACTTCACTGATATGTCCCCTTCCCTTAAAATGGCAGCAGAAGTTGTGACTCATGCTGTGAAACAGCCTGGTGTCTGTGCCCAGCACTGCCGCATAGGTATGGAAAAAAGATTTTTACGTGACCTACTCTGGGCAGACAAATCCGCAGTTACCTTATAGCTGTAATTAGGAGGAAGAAAAAAAAAAAACCCCAAACCCAAAAAACCAACCAAAAAAACCCCAAACCCAACAAAAAAACACCAAGAAGCAAAAAAACCCAAACAAACAACCAGAAACCAAATCAAACTAACAAAACACCCCAAGCCAAATCAAATATTTCGGGGTAATTTCAAGCAGACGGTACAATCGAAAAATTATTGGAATTTCACAGACTATTCTCAAACGTTGTGGAGGTCACTAAAGTCACCAGATTGGATGCAGAACGATGTGTGAACTTTAGTGCATGCTCTTCATAGGTATGCAAGAATCTGGGTTTATTTATCTGTGTTCACAGGACTCGACGACGATAGAAATGTTCTTTACACACGTAAATATACAAGAGTGATGTTTTTAAGTTTAGCAATTGCAGCTGTATATAATTTATAGGACAAGCAGATGCTTCTAAAGGCAGATGGATAAATAATTAAACACATTCCTCTATATGTTTCAGCTTCAGGAGAAAAAAAAATCGTTCGGATATAAATTATTTATACATCTCCATGTTTACCTTCATCTGACGACGAATTACACAAAGAACAAGACTAATCAAAACCAGAAATTTTTAAATATATATTTGTTAAGGGCAGGGGGCAAGATCCTGTGAGTGCATTGGGAAAGTAAGATGGAACCAAAAATACAGGTTTCTGCTCTCTCCTGATTAGGATTTCAAGATGGGATCCTGGTTTTGTGGAAGAAAGGTGGGGTAATCTTTTGCTGCATCTTTACTGACACCATTTACGAGTCAGATAGGGAAGTTATGAGGGTGCCATATTGAGCAGCTTCAGCACTAGTTTCCAGGATCTAGATTATATCCAGCAGAATCGCATCAGCTCCCAGCCCTGCCACCGCTAACCTCAAAGCGTTCGACCTCCTGCAGCAACGGGCGCTTACGAAAAGCTTCCAAATTTTTCTGGGAAGCAGAATCCTGTAAGAGATATCAGTCTTACCTGTAGAGTTGACCAAGCGATTTTCCAGCAAAATTCTTCAATCCCTCCTTGCCGGGAGTCAAAATCCTTTGTTTTACCGACTCCATTCCTTTGGGGATGCTCGCCGGATAATGCTCTGCTCTGGATACGACACTGCTATGAGCAACGATGGCTCATATTGGTGTAATCCCTTAACTTTTCGTCCTCATTAATGGCTATCGGTTCACCTACGGGTAAAGGCAGAATGAGAGGGAGAGTGCTCGCGTGTGTGTGTGAGAGCGAGGTGGAGACGGCGTGCGGAGTCGGGAGGGGGGGCGAGGGCGAGGGAGCGCGCCTGTGTGCGGCAGCGACAGGGGCGTCGGAGCGCGCTGCGGGCAGCCCCGGCAGCCCCCGGCCTTGCCGGCAGCACGGAGTTGCCGGGCACGGTCAGAAACTCTCCTGGGCCTCGCAGGGCTCAGCAGCGGCGGGCGGGGGCAGAGCCATGCCCGGCCCGGCGGGTGCGGGAGCGCCTTGCGGGAGCGCTCCCGTGCGCTGGCGGGGGC